>CBVK0100020186.1:0-41550 GCA_900067695.1 Picea abies
AAAATTTGATTCCAGATCAGATGAAGACATATTTCTTGGATACTCATCCAATAAAAAAGCCTACAAATGCTATAATATTAGGCTGCACAAAATTATGGAAAGTGTAAATGTAAAGGTGGATGATCTAACATCAAGAAGAATCAAATCTCAAGACAATTCACAAGTTGATGAAAGCATAAGAGATGATGAAGAAGAAGAAGAAAATAAATAAATATAAGAAGAAGAATCACAAAGTGAAGAAGAAAACAAAGAGGAATAATCACCAAGACAAGATTCAAAAGCACCATCAAAAAGAGTACAACAAGATCATCCTGAAAGTCAAATCATAAGAAACAAAATTCTTGGAGTTGAAACAAGAAGAAGACTAGCATATGAATTAGAACAGACAATGTTCTCCCTAATAGAACCCAAAACATTTATAGAAGCCATAAAAAATGAATATTGGATCAAAACCATGAATGAAGAGATTGATCAAATAGAGACGAATCAGACTTGGGAGCTTTTCCCAAGACCAAAAGAAAAAAAATTGGTAGGGGCCAAGTGGATTTTAAAAAATAAAGTTAATGAAGATAGTCAAGTTATAAGGAATAAAACAAGATTAGTGTGTAAAGGATATTATCAAGTAGAAGGAATTGACTTTAGGAAACAATTTCCCCAGTAGCCAAATTAGAAGCTATCATAATGTTCTTGGCATTTGTAAGTTTTAAAAAATTTAAAATATATCAAATGGATGTCAAATCAACATTCTTAAATGGAAATCTAGAGGAAGAAGTTTATATAGAACAACATGAAGGATTTATATTATCATAAAATAAAGACTATGTTTGCAAATTAAAGAAACCATTATATGGCCTCAAACAAGCTCCCAGTGCATGGTTTTCAAGAATTGATCATCATATACAATGAAAAGGTTGGAAAATAAGAGCTATTGACAACAATATTTACATTAAAATTGAAAATATGAAGATGATTATTGTTGTAGTATATGTTGATGACATCATATTTGGAAGTAATCTAAATCCTCTAAGAAAAACAAATTCTGTAGAAATGCAAAAATAATTCGAGATGTCAATGTTAGAGAAGTAATCTAAATCCTCTAACTAAAAGCATGCAAGGTGAACATTACTTCATTTTATTCATTGATGACTATACAAGGATGACTTGGCTATCTTTTCTTAAAGAGAAACCAAAAGCATTCAGCAAATTTAAAGTCTTCAAAGTGCATGTTGTAAATAAGACTCATCTCAAAGTCAAGTGCCTAATATCATACAATGGAGGGGAATTTACTTGAGATGAAGTCAATGAGTTTTGTGAAGCTCATGGAATTAAAAGTCACTTTTTAGCTCCAAGAAATCCTCAACAAAATGGAGTTGTTGAAAGGAAAAATAAAATTATCCAAAAAGGAACCAAAACTATGTTAAATGAATCCAAACTCCCAGATATCTATTGAAGAGAAGAAATATATACATAAATATATATAGTTAACAGAGCACATATTAGAGTTAACCATGAAAAGATGTCGTATGAGTTGTGATTTGGAAGGCCAACTTCCATAAAACACTTCAATGTTTTTGGGAGAAAATTCTATATAAAAAGAGATGATAATCATTTAGGAAAATTTGATTCCAGATCAGAAGAAGACATATTTCTTGGATACTCACCCAATAAAAATGCCTACAAATGCTATAATATTAGGCTATACAAAATTATAGAAAGTGTAAATGTAAAGGTGGATGATCTAACATAAAGAAGAATCAAATCTCAAGACAATTCACAAGTTGATGAAAGCATAAGAGATGATGATGAAGAAGAAGAAAATACATAAATACAAGAAGAAGAATCACAAAGTGAAGAAGAAAACGAAGAGGAATCATCACCAAGACAAGAGTCAAAAGCACCATCAAGAAGAGTACAACGAGATCATCTTGAAAGTCAAATCATAAGAAACAAAATTCTTGGAGTTGAAACAAGAAGAAGAATAACATATGAATCAAAACAAACAATGTTCTCCCTAATAGAACCCAAAACATTTACAAAAGCCATAAAAAATGAAGATTGGATCAAAGCCATGAATGAAGAGATTGATCAAATAGAGACGAATCAGACTTGGGAGCTTTTCCCAAGACCAAAAGAAAAAAAATTAGTAGGGACCAAGTGGATTTAAAAAAATAAAGTCGATGAAGATAGTCAAGTTATAAGGAATAAAACAAGATTGGTGTGTAAAGGATATTATCAAGTAGAAGGAATTGACTTTAGGAAACAATTTCCCCAGTATCCAAATTAGAAGCTATCATAATGTTCTTGGCATTTGTATGTTTTAAAAAATTCAAAATATATCAAATGGATGTCAAATCAACATTCTTAAATGGAAATATAGAGGAAGAAGTTTATATAGAACAACATGAAGGATTTATATTATCATAAAATAAAGACTATGTTTACAAATTAAAGAAACCATTGTATGGTGTCAAACAAGCTCCTAGTGCATGGTTTTCAAGAATTGATAATCATATACAATGAAAAGGTTGGAAAAGAGGAGCTACTGACAACAATATTTACATTAAAATTGAAAATATGAATATGATTATTGTTGTAGTATATGTTGATGACATCATATTTGGAAGTAATCTAAATCCTCTAAGAAAAGCAAATTCTACATAAATGCAAAAATAATTCGAGATGTCAATGTTTGGTGAACTAAAATTCTTCCTAGGGCTACAAGTTTCACAATCAGACAAAGGGATATTCATATCTTAAACCAAATACATTAAGGAAATGTTGAAGAAATTTCAAATGGAATACTTTAAACCTATGAACACTCCTATCATTACAGGATGCAAACTAAGAAAAGATGAGGAATCACCAGAAGTAGACCAAACCATGTATATATCAATGATTGGTACGCTATTATATGCAACAACAACAATACGAAACATCATGCAAGTTGTAGGATTAATGGCCATATTTCAATCTGAACTTAAAGAGACACATATGAAGGAAATTAAAAGGATTTTTAGATATCTCAAAGGAACCTTGGATTTTGGATTATGGTATCCAAAAACAGAAGACTTTGCATTAACTAGATATATTGATGTAGATTGGGTAGGAAGTATTCATGATAGAAAGAGAACTAGTGGAGGTGCATTCTCCCTAGGAAATTTTCTTGTGTCATGGCTAAGTAAAAAGCAACCCTCCGTATCACTATCTACAATAGAAGTTGAATATATTGTTAATGTTTTCTCTTGTTGCACTCAAGTAATTTGGATGAAACAAAATATGGAAGACTTGCAAATAATGTATGATCATCTAATTATTCTTAAATGTGACAATACCAGTGCCATAAACCTTTCTAAGAATCTTTTCATGCACTCAAAAACCAATCATATCCCAATCAAATTTCATTTTTTAGGTGAACAAGTTTCTCAAAAAGTTGTTAAAGTGGAATATGTGGATACTAAAGAACATATTGTAGACATATTCACAAAACCTTTACCCAGGAGTACTTTTGAATACCTTACATAAAAATTGGGGGTAATCTCCATATATAATTGAATTGCATAGGTTTCATTAGAGGAGGAGTAAATGGACGAGGGGAGTATAACCTCAGAGAGAGTAGAGAAATATCCCTTCTTCCATCATTGTAAAAGGGGGAGAATAAGAAGTAAAAAAATCAATTAAAATAAAGTTTTTTTACTTTGTTGTCATCAATGCCAGAGAGGGAGAATGTTGGACATGATGTTATGGTGTTGGCATTTATGTCAAAGAGGGTATATGATATTGGTATTGGAATTGATGAAAATAGTTCAATGTTATGGTCATCAGCATCAAAATTGTGCATATGATATTGTCAAACTCATGCATTGTCTAAAAAACTGAACACTTATAGATAACTTCAACTTCCATTGCCTTCGACTTTGACTTGGATAACTTCGAATTACATTTTCTCCAACTCTGACTTAGATAATTTTGACTTTTATTTCCTTCGAATTCAACTTGGATAACTTCAAATTACATTTACTTTGACTTTGAATTGGATAACTTCAACTTACATTTCCTCTGACTCTGACTTGGATAACTTCGAATTGCATCGCCTTCAACTTTGAATTGGATAAGTTTGACTTGCATTTCCTTGAAATTCAACTTGATAACTTCAAATTGCATTTTTTGACTCTTGGTCAACTCGACTTTGGTCAACTTACTCTTCCTCGACCCTACTTGCATTTTGACTAACTCATTTTTTCCCATTTCGACTTTTGGGTGGTCTAATCTATTTTATTTTTCGACTTGAATTGTGGCTTGAGTGGTCAACAATTTACCATCATATAAAAAACTAGAGTTATAATTGTTTTAAACAAAGAACTATGTGTTGGTGAGACAGATAGGCTATAAGCCTCATATTTATGGATTAGACATATTGATCTTCAATGATCCAGCAAATACAGTATTCCTGGAGTAATTGTAGAGGAACAATGATTGGATCAACAATGGACAACGAAGATTGATCATAGATCATTGGATCAATATGGAAGTGTGAGGCCAAAATAATAAGAGTTGATCCATAACTAAGATCGACTCATAAGAACAAATATGATTAAGATAATTAAGACCTTAGGATTAGGGTTTGTTCAAAGAACTATTACAACAACAGTAAACAACTTTTAGCACCCAGATATTCCATTAACGTTGAACAAATTACAAGGGATTTGAAGTCTTTCGAATTAAATATAACAATTGTTAATGAAAAAATGTTAGCATTATTATTAAATTAAATAAAGAGGTGCATTGGTTCATATAAAGAGACATAATGTATCAAATTCATACCTGTTAGAATAATATATAAACAAAAAAGTATAGTGGAAGGAGAGTGGCTCTATGGTCTAATTAAGAAGATCAAAACATAGACAGAGTCCAAGGAATAACTTAAAACATTCACATGAAGTGAGAGTGGAAGGGAGGAGAAAGGGAGGATTGGAGTCCTTTACAGGTTGGATCTTGATCCATAGGGAGTTGGTGCTTTCTCAAGTTGGTTGTTTGAAACAAGGGATTGGTGTCTCCAAGAGTTGGTGCTTAAAAGAAGAGATATTGGTGTCTCTTATAAACTATAACTTGTAAATGAAATGTGATTTTTCTGATTGTTACATTTAAAATTCAGAGTTATGTACATTCTTATTGATAAATTTTTATAAATAAATAAAGAATAAATTTGATTTGAGAAAAAGAAGAAACATGTATTCACCCCCCTCTTAGTATTAAACAACATTCCAACATATGACATGACCCAATACCATATAATCATCAGAAACATGTACTTTGATCATAACCATGATTCTACCTCTCCCATCCCATGCATGTCTTGGAACATTTGGCACATGTCCCTTATCTCCTATGTGCTTTGTTTTATCTACCCCTATGTCCTTTCTAATGCTCGCATATGGGAATTTACCTAGGTATGGAATCACCCTGTGATGTCAAGGTCAGAAATGTAGCATGTGAACTCTAATGGAGTTTGGGCTTGGCTCTGGACTATCCCTAGCATCAAGTATTCTCACTTGTAACATAGTTGTGCAGGTACACATGAAATTTTTGTTGGAATGGTTATATATCATTGCATCCCATCACTTAGCAACCACTGATGAATTAGCTTCCAGTCATTACAAAATATCCCAATACAGTCGTCTTGTCTTGTGGAAAATTTGGTATTGGCCCTCTCCCCATCACCTCTCTAGTCATCACTACCCCTCAGACACCTACAACACCAAGAGCCTCATGTGGCACCATAGCCAATCATTATTCCATTGTCCCAACTATGAAATGGAAACTATTAAAGTAAAACCGAAGCTACATCAATAGGAGTTGCTAGCTCTTCAGGAAAATAACACTCAATTGGAAACATTGTTGCATGAAACTCAAATGATAAGGGATAAGGATATTTCCATAGTATTGAGGAAAGTTAATTGTCATTTAGATCAAATTCACTCACTCATCCAAGAAATTCGATAAGGGAATATAGGACAGAATCAGTTCCAAGGTTTGGTTCCTTCCATGGTTTTGCAGGTATCTTACAAAGTTCAATAGATAGTGGAACAACAACCAGAATGCGACATCAAGGGTTCTCGGTGCTTCATCAAAAAATTTCCCTTCGACTACACTCTGAAATGATAGTGAAAAATAAAGTATTCAAGAGGGATACTCGCCAGTATTTTTTCTATTCATCATGATCATGTATCAACAAAATATATAGTCACTAGGACAACTTAACTCGACTAGTATAGTAATTGAAATTGTTTCATTCTTTCAAAGCACTCAACCAGACGATCCCATGTATTCTGGTAGTCCACTTCCTTCCTTTAATTCATTATTCCTGTAAATTTTAATGTAGTTCCATGTCATACTCCACTATGGTACTTATTTTATTCATGTTGACATCAATGCCAACATGATATTTTCATCAATCTCCCTTTTGGAATTAATGGAAACACATCATAAAACAAAATTCTCCCTTAACAATGAGTAATTTTCTTACCATTATTTTCTCCCCCTTTGACATCAGTGTCAAGGCCTATGATACCAGAATGGCATCCATCACCAGTTTTCTACCACTCAACCTTCTTTTGTTTTGAGTGACAGTACTTGCTATTTTTTTTCTCTCCCCCTGTCATCATGACCCTTTTTTATTGTAGGGACATTATTCCTAGATTTTTCCTTAGATGTTCAAATGATTCTTTAGGCAAGGTTTTAGTGAGTATGTCTTCTATCTTATTCTTTGAACCAACATACTCCAATCAAACACTTTTGTCACTAGCTTTCTCTGTAAACAAATGATACTTGATGGGTATATGTTTGGTATTTGAATGCATGACTGGATTCTTGGAGATGTTGATGGAACTTGCATTGTCGCAATAGATAGGTATCGGCTGATTAAATTCAATTTTAATATAATTTAATGTTTGTATCATCCATAATATTTGAGTGCAACATTTATTAGCTACAATATATTCACCCTCTATTGTAGATAGTGAAATTGATGACTGTTTTCTACTTGAGAATAAGACCAGAAATTCTCCTAAGCAAAATACATTGCAACTAGTGCTCTTTTTTTCATACACACTACTAGCCCAATCAACATATTTGTAGGAAATTAGTTAAAATCCTTTATTCTTTGGATACCATAAGCCAAAGTCTAATGTGCCCTTAAGATATATAAATATTTTCTTGATATCCATCACATGTGATTCCTTGGGAGATTATTGAAATCTTTCCACCATTCCCACTTCCTGCATGATATCATGCCTGGATACAGTCAAATATAGTAGGATACCAACCATAGATCTATAGAGAGTTGAATCTACATAAGCTGACTCATCTTCCTTGCTGAGTTTGCAACTAGTTGTCATTGGAGTGCTAAGAGGTGCACTTTCACCCATTCCAAGCTTTTTAAGTATCTCTTTCAGGTATTTGGATTGAATAATAAACATTCCTTTCGGTGACTGAGTGATTTGAAGTCCAAGGAAGAAATTTAGATATCCAATCATAGACATTTAAAACTATTTTGAAATTTTTTGAGAAAATGTATAACTTGTTTCATCATTATTTCATCCAAATATGATTTCATCCAGATAGAACATTATGACTAACAAACTATCTTTTTCAATTCTATGATAGATATTTCTATTAGACATTCCTCTTTTTAATCCTTGTTGCAACATGTACTTATCCAATCTTTCATACCATACTTTGGGTGATTTTTTAAGGCCATAGAGTTCATTCTTCAATCTATACACTTGTTCTTCTTTTCCTGGTTGTTCAAATCCTTCTGGTTGTTCTGCGTAGACTTCTTATTTTAGGTCTCCATTCAAAAATGTAGACTTTACATCCATCTGATAGACTTTAAAACTGTTAAAGCATGCTTATGCTAGAAATAATATGATGGTTTCCATTCTTGCAATTGGAGTGAAGGTTTATTCAAAGTAAATCCCTTCTACTTGTGCATATAATTTGCACACTAATCTTGATTTATTCCTTATAACTTGACCATCTTCATTAAATTTATTTTTTAAAATCCACTTGGTCCCTACCACATTTTTTTTTGGTCTTGGGACAAGTTCCCAGGTTTGATTTTTCTCTATTTGATCAAGATCTTCATTCATGGATTTGATATAGTCTTCATATTTGTTTTCCTATGAAAATGTTTTGGGTTCTATTAGGGAGAGAAATGCTTGTTCTGATTCATATGTTAGTTTTTTTCTTGTTTCAACTCCAACACTTTTGTTACCAAGCATTTGAATTTCAGGATGATTTCTTTGTAATCTCCTTGATGGTGCTTTTGTATCTTGTCTTGTTTATTATTTCTCTTACTTTTATTATTCACTTTATGATTCATCCTCTTGTATTTATTTAATTTCATCATCATCATCATCATCTCTTATACTTTCATCGAATTGTGGATTATCTTGAGATTTGATCCCTTTTGTTTTTAGATCATCCACTTTTACATTTTCACTTTCCAAAATATTGTGTAGCCTTATATTATAGCATCGATAGTCCCTTTTGTTGGATGAGTAACCAAGAAATATGCCTTCATCTAATCCAGAATCCATTTTTCCTAGGTTATCATCATCTCTTTTTATGTAGCATTTTCTCTCAAAAACTCTGAAGTGTTTAACTGATTGTTGGTCTGCCAAACCACAACTCATATGTTGTTTTGTTGTGGTTAAATCTAAGTTGTTCTCTGCTAAGTATGTACATTTTTGTGTACACTTCTTCTCTCCAATATATATATATATATATATATGGGAGTTTGGATTCATTTAACATGATTCTAGTTGCTTCTTGAACAGTTCTATTTTTCCTTTCAAAAACTCCATTTTGTTGAATAGTTCTTGGAGCTGAAAAGTATATTTTAATTCCATGTGTTTCTTAAAATTCGTTGAACTCATTTGAGGTAAATTATCCTCCATTGTCTGATCTTAGGAACTTGATTTTGAGATCAATCTCATTTTCAACATGTTCTTTGAATACTTAAAATTTTTCGAATGCTTATGATTTTTATTTGAGAAAGGATACCCAAGTCATTCTTGTATAGTCATCAATGAATAAAATGAAGTAATTTTCACCTTGTATACTCTTAGTTCTTTTTGGTCCACAAAGGCTAGTATGAGCAAGTTTTAATGGTTTTGATGTAGATTATTCCTTTGTATTGAATTTTACTTTTTTCTACTTCCCATGCTGACAGTGCCTACAAACAAAGTTTGAAGGTTTTATAATCTTTGGCATGTCTTTCATAGCTTCCTTTCTACTAACTTTTATCAAGTTATTGAAGCTTATGTATTCCATTCTTTTGTCCCATAGCCAACTTTCATCAATTTCGCCCATGCAACATTTTTTTTCTTCTACTGTGTTTGAGATATATACATCGCTTGATATCCTTGGTGCAACAACCACAGATTTTACCAAGTCTTGTTTTCTAATTTCACATTTTTTAGAGTCAAATATGAGAATGTGTCCTTGATTACATGTTTGACTCACACTAAGGAGATTAGGTTTCAAATTTTCAACTAATAGCACATTTTTTTCTTTAGATCTGTTATTTATCAGACTAATTGTACCCCTTCCAATTATCTTGGTAGAGACATCATCTCCAAATATAACACTTCCTTTCTCTTTCCTTTTCATATTGAAGAATTTGTTTTGATCTCCTGTCATGTGATTTCAACATCTATTGTCAACATACCATTGGCTTATTTTATTCTTGGCATGTAAGGATACCTTACATTATGTTTCCTTTTCTTCTATTTGTTTTTCTTTCCATATCTTCTTATATTTTTTTTCTTCTTCAAGTTTCATTCTCAGAAGAACTATTCCAACCTCTAATTTTTCATAGTTTTTCCCCTTGCCATTAAGTTTTCTACTTAGGAATTCTTTAATTCTTTTAGCTTCTTGCAGTTGAGTTTTCAAATCAACAATGATTTGTTTTGTTTTCTTGATTCTTTTTTAAACTTCTTCTTCTCTTAATTTTTGTTCTTCCTTATAATCTAACAATTGTTCTTTCAATTATTTGTTATTCCTTTTATATTTTCTCAATTCTTTGAGAGAACTAATAACTTCAACTTCATAGTTTCCTTCATCTCCATTATTATCTCCAGTAGTATCAGTTTTAGTTTCTATGCCCATAAATAGAAGTTCTTTCTTGTCATCTTCACTCATGTCAAATTAATTATTCTCTTCTTTGGAGTAAAAGTTTTTCTTTTTGTAGAATTTCTTCTTGTTTATAGTTTTTCCTCTTTTATGTTCTTTATGGTTATAAGTTTCTTCATTATCACTATCCTTCTTCTTTGGATAGGGAAATTTGGAGTAAAAATGCCCAACTTTTCCACAGTTGAAACATTTGAGAGGTAACTTCCCTTTATATTTCCCAAACCCTTTCTTGAGTTTCCTTATAAAGTTATCCTCTTCCTCATCTGATATGTCTTAGTGACTTTCATTTGACACATGCTCATGGTTCTTTGTTGCTTTTGAATCTTTGAAAGTTGCTTCCCTCTTTGATGGCCTTTCTTTCCCTATTCTCATTTCTTGTGAGCACATGTTATTTATTTATTATTTGAGGACACTTGCTTGCAAGTGATTCGTTTATGGTACATGGTTATTTGTTTCACTTATGGATTCTTATGATGATGTTGATGGATTATGATTTTTATGTTATTTGTTATATGCGTATTGACTTATGTTATTGACGATTTTCCCTGAGTGTGAAGGAAATTTGAAAGATTGTGGATGTCGAGGGCATCAATGGACCTCCATGGACTCTAGATTGAGTCAGGGAGTGGATTTTATTGGTTTGAGTATTTCATTTATGCATATGTGACATATGATCGATTATAGTATGATTTTGTATATGAATCATTGACAATGTTATGTTGATGGAGGCAGGTTGATGAATGCTTGCTAATCTAACTCACATAAGAATTAAAGGGGCCATGCACATAGACTAGATATTGAGGGAGAGGTGTGGCAGAGTCCATGTCACAACTTACTAGCACTCTCGTCGTGGATCGAATTGTATGTTAACGATTACCTAGTTCGAGCAGTCTGCGATGTCCTAAGGGTAGACTGAGACAGTCGCTCACGAACATTTATAAGGGGCACACAATAAGGAAGGTCCCTTATTCCTTAGAATCCCTTAGTCTTTCACAAGGTCGCTCGAATGGAGTGTTGACTCTAGGGGTTGGAAAAATACCAAATCCAGTCAAAGTTGAGTGGCACCCTTGGAGCACGGGGTGCATCTTGAAGGGCACATTGTGAAAGTAACACTTGAGTCAATGAATCTAGGTGGCCTAGAAAACCTTGGGAGAATAATTAAACCTTGTAAATTCTTTAATCATTGTCATAGTTAATTAATTAATTAAGGATTGAAATGATTACTTATAAATCCTAAAATGAATGTCTAAGCTTATTCAAAAATTAAGCCTAATTCTAAGTTGGTAATAAGGTTAAAACTACATATTCGATTATAAGAACCACAAGAAGATCAATATTCTTAAGCAATGCATTAAAATAAAATGTTTATCTTCATTATGTATCAATTTTTATAAAGAAAATAAAAATCAACATAAAGAAATTAATAAGAAGTCGATGGATTACACATCCATTTAAAAGAAGTAAGAGGATCAATCATAATTAAGAATTAGATAAGATAGTTTACATGCTATCTTGCAGATCCGTATATAAGGATAATTAAAAAAGATCCATTTTTATTTAACAATAAACTAAAGAACACAAGATGATTTGTAAATCCATTTTAAAGGAACTAAAGGAAGACCACTTCTTATTCAACCATAAATAAGAATGCAATTGCTATCTCAAAATTCATTAAAGAAGTTAAGAGAAGACATGTATTATGTTTAACAATCAATAGATAATTAGGTTCCAAATTACATCTCCGAGTAAAGAAACAAAAGAAGGAGTTCCATAATTTATTCCAACCCCTGAACCAGTGTGCATAACAATTCAACATTCAATCCAGACCTTAATCCGACCCTCAATCCAGACCTTAATCTGACCCTCAATCCAGACCTTAATCTGTCCCTCAATCCAACACTAAATTCTGATAAATTAAATTAAACTCCACATACAACGAGTAGAGGATTTGAAAGTGAGAGGATTTTCAAGATGATAAGGCAGAGGTTCAAGGAACAAGAGGAGATCATTCAAGATTCCCAAGGCTAAAAACAAGAACCTAGGGAAAGAAAATTTAGGATTGAAACAACGAATCTAACCAAGACAATCCGATATTATTAAGAATGATTTAGAGATATATCAAGTTGTGAGTTCAAGCTTGCACTAGGAATTGATTCCACTTAATAAAATCAACACAAAAATATCCCTACTAGCGGAACAAAAATAAAGGTTATGAGTTATCAAAACAAAATGACGAGTGAATCTAGATTTCTTTTTGAATAAAAAATTATATTCAGAATTGTGGAAAACATTGTAGACAAAAACATAATTCCAAAATTTAAAACGTGAATAATGGTTTGTAAGTGTCAATAAATTCAGTAGAGTTTTCCCACCCAAAATCCAATACAAGGCACTAAGGAACAAAGTCACAAAACAAAGTTGTACGCCTCAATATATTCATTGAATCAATGCATAGTCTAATCCAACACTCAATCCGGTCCTGGATCCGACACCTAATCTGGCCCCTGTTCCGACCCTTATTCTAGCCCTTGATACAAAACTAATTTTCTGAAAAGCTCTCAATTAAAAACTACAGATAGAAAAAACGAAAAGCTTAACAGATGGACAACAATTAATTACCTAGTTTCGCATTTGATGTAGCAAGGCACATGTAGTTTCAATGCTCAATAAGATTTAAGGGAGTAATCAACTTCTGATGTAGAGAAAATAAAAGAAATAAATAGTAAACAAATTTATGGGTTGTTCATTAGCTGAGCAGCACCCAAATCGACATACCATTCATAAAAAATTCTCAAACTCAAGGTCTTAAGGGAAGAGCCATTGTCCCACCGCGAGGACCATAAGCCAAGAAGAGGAGAGTGCACACAGAAAATGAAGTGCACAAGAAAAATGAGAATCTGGGCTTTAAAAAAAATTGGTCATCTTGAAGAAGTAAGATGGGCGTCATACTCCATTACTGGTTATAATATAACAAAGAGCGATTATACCAATATCATGTAGCCACAGTGAAAATTCAATGACTAGAAAGAGTTAATAATCAAATGAAGCTTGTAAGTTTTAAACCTGCAAAGTAAAGAAATGCATATAGATTCTTAGGAAAAACAAAAATTAATCAATGGCTCATTCACATAGTACACAAAGATTTATACCGGAAACCCTCAACCGGGAAAAACTTTCTTATATTCATTATATCGAATTTCACCATTCACTATACAATATATATATATATAATGTTTTTAGGTATTCCATAGATACCAAAACCTAACCCCTAAAACCAGGATTATTTTTAGTAAATTGTTAAAAATAGCAAAATCTGCTAAAAATAACAAAAAACGCCCAAAAAACAATTTCAGGGCACTGCCCTGAACCCCGCCGGCCCTGAGCTACGCACAGTGCTGAATGTTGCGCGTAACTAGGGGGGGCATACCTGCCCCCCCTGGGACCCCCTAGGAAAGCGCAGTTGTCATATCTGACACACCCAAACACACATGCAAAGAATATAACACATACCCAACATTCTCCCACTTGTTGTTTTCTTTGCATCCAAGGGGCCAAGGGCTTATATAGTCAACAATCCAGAGCAGAAATGCCCATTGTTACTCTACACCAGGAGAAATTTTCTGTGCTCACAGACTTTGTCAATGAATCTACAACATTCTTCAAAGTGTCAACCTTTTCCAGCAACACCTTCTTTTCTTCAACCCTGTCTCTCACAAAGTGATATTGTACATCAATATGCTTTGTCTTTGAATGGTAATTTGGGTTCTTTGCCAGGAAGATTGCACTTTGACTGTCACAATCTAATCTCACTGCTTGTTGTACCAACCCAATACCTAAACATAGTCTTTGTAACCATACTACCTCCTTGCTTGCATGAGTGGTTGCCATGTATTCAACTTCTGTAATTGAGAGTGCCACTACAACCTATCTTTTGCTCATACAACTAATTTCTCCTCCAAATAGGTTAAACACATACCCACTTGTAGATATTTTGTGATCCATATCTCCAACCTAGTCTGCATCAACAAAGCCATGTATGTCCAACACTCTATCCAATCCTGGTCTTCCTTGGTAGCACAATCCATAACTGGTAGTGCCATGAAGATACCTGAAGACCCTCTTTACTGTTGTCCAATGCTCCTTCCCTGGTTTTGACATATACCTGCTCAAAACTCCCACTGCATGTGCAATGTCTAGTCTAGTACAGACCATTGCATACATCAAACTGCCAACTGCACTGGCATACGGAACATGGGACATGTCCTCTTATTCTTCCTGTGTCTTGGGACATTGATCTGCAGATAACTTTACACCTATAGGAATAGGAGCCTTGACCGGTTTACTTCCATGCATATTAAACCTCTGCAATATTGTCTCAACATATTTTCTTTGATTCAACCAGAGTTTCATGTTTGCACGATCTCTTTTAATCTCCATTCCTAGAATGAATTTCGTAGCACCGAGATCCTTCATGTCAAATTTGGAGGATAACTACGATTTCAACTCCTTGATAACATCCATGTTATTTCCTACCAACAACATGTCATCAACATACAACACTACATAAATGAAGTGATTACCAACCTTCTTGGAATATACACAGTGATTAGCCCTGCTTCTTACAAATCCCAATCCAAGCATGTATGTGTCAAACTTTTTGTACCACATCCTAGGTGATTGCTTCAGACCATATAGTGACTTCTTTAGCTTACAGACCAGCTCTTTCTTTCCCTTCACTACAAAGCCTTCTGGCTGCTTTATGTAGATTTCTTCTTCCAGATCCCCATGTAGGAATGTTGTCTTCACATCCATCTGTTCCACTTCAAGATCAAAAGCATCAGAAATAGATAAAAGAAATCTAATAGAAGTTAACTTAGCAACAAGAGAAAAAATCTCACCAAAGTCAATTCCCTCTACCTGGGAATAACCTTTTGCTACTAATCAAGCTTTGTATTTCTCCACTTTACCTTGTGCATTAAAATTCTTCTTAAACAACCATTTGCTACCAACAAATTTTCTTTTAGTTGGCAACTCAACTATATCCCATGCCTCATTCTTATCCAGGGCATCCATTTCTTCAACCATGGCCTTCTTCCAGAGTTTACTATCCTCTTAATTCACTGCTTCCCTGACAGTTCTGGGATCATCATCAGTAATAGATAAAGAAAAATTGGAACGGAAATCAGGTGGACTATACCTTTCTGGTTTCCTTCTATCTCTCACCGATCTCCTCAATACTGGGGTATGAGGTTATTCTTCTTCTTCTTCTTCTGCTTCCTCTTCTTCAGATGATTCAGATTTTGCATCATCCAAATCGAGCGAGCTATTTTCTCAGGTTCGTCTTGCATTGGTAGGAATTCTTGTTTGGACACATCTTTTACCTCTCTGAAAACAACATCTCGACTGTAAACAGTTTTCTCGGTTTCTAGGTTCCAAAGCTTATAACCTTTCACACCATATTTATAACCAATAAAGATACACTTTTCAAATTTTTTATCCATCTTACTTCTATTTTCCTTTAGAACATGTACATAAGCATCACAACCAAACACTCTAAGATGTTGAAGAGAGGGCTTCTTTCCAGACCATACCTCATGTGGAGTTTTATCATCCAACACTGATAAAGGTGATCGATTGACCAAGTAACATGTTGTAACCATTGTCTCTGCCCAGAATTCTTGTCCTAACCCGACACTGCTGAGCATGCTCCTTGCTTTTTCCATCAATGTCCTATTCATCCTTTCTGCAACTCCATTATGTTGAGGAGTGTATGGAGTAGTCTTTTTCCTTGCTATACCACACTTCTTACAGAATTCTTCGAATTCATTTCTGCAGAATTCTCCACCATTATTTGTTCTCAATACCTTTATTTTCTTCTCTATCTAAATTTCTACCAGAGCCTTAAACTCTTTAAATTTATCAAATACCTCTGATTTCTTTCTAAGAAAATAAATCGATGTGTTCCTTGAAAAATCATCTATGAATGAAACGTAATACATAGATTTACCTAGGGATGGAATAGGAACAGGTCCAAACACATCACTGTGTATCGACTCTAAGATCCCCTTTTCTCTTGTAGCACCACATGGGAATCTTACTCGATTTTGTTTACCATATATGCAATGTTCATAGAAATCAAAATCCAGAGTGCAATTAGACATACCTTCAACCATACCTTTACCGTGTAGTGCTCGAAGGCCCTTTTCTCCAATATGTCCTAGTCTTTGATGCCACAACATGGTCTTCTTTCCAGGGACAATATTAGTCTTGTCTTCTTTATTTCTCTTTTCAGGAACAACAGAACTGTTACACCCATTAGTATAAGTGATTCCCAACAAATTGTACAGAGTTCCACACCAAACTCCCCTCATCAACACCATTTCTCCTCATACCATCTTGCAAGTGTTCTTTCCAAATACAGTATCCACTCCTACATCATCCATCTTGCTTACAGATATTAGGCTCTTGGCTAGTTTTGGAATGTGGAGAACCCCAGGAAGTGTTCTAATCCTTCCATCTTTTAGCAACAACTTAACCCATCCACGTCCCAAGATTTTTGTTGTCGAGTCATCTCATAGGAATACATCACCACCATCATATTTTTCATATTCAGAGAACCACTCCCCGTGAGGAGTCATATGGTATGACACACCTGATTCGATCAACCATACATCACGGTCTGCATGTGTACTTGTAGATGCCAGGTAAACATCACCTCCTTCTTTAGTGGAGGTTTTCGCCTTTGTGGAAGAGGTACTATTAGATCCCTTTGGTTTTTCAACTTTCTTAGACTTGCAATCTTTCTTATAATGCCCTGTTTTACCACGCTTCCAACATTTCCTCAAAGATTTTCCTGGAGACGTAGATCTACCCACAGATTTAGATCTCCACCCTGAAGGATTACCAGGGTTCCTGTCTTGGGTACGACCTCCTACAAATAAAGCATATGTGTTATGACTATCCATGTTTTTCTGCCTCATCTACTCAAATAACAAGGATGAAACTACATCCTCATACTTCAATGTAGATTGAGTGGTACTACCAATTGCTACAACCATATTATCCCAAGAGTCTGGCAAAGAACATAACAAAGTAATACACTTATCTTCTTCTGCAATCGTAATATTGATAGAGACAAGTTAACTTACCAGAGTATTAAAGGCATTTAGATGTTCTGTCACAGAATCTCCATCTTCCATCCTAATATGATACAACTTCTTTCGAAGAAACAACTTGTTTACCAGGGACTTTGATTGATACAAATTCCCCAACTTATCCCATAGTTCCTTGGATGTAGATTCTCCCAAGACATTCAACAAAACCGAATCTGCCAGGCATAGTCGAATAGTACTCCTTGCTTTTATGTCCAACTTCTCCCAATATTCCTTCAACATACCAGTAGGTGGTGTATTGGTAGTTTGTGTACTTGTAGGTTGTGTACCAGTAGCTTGTGTGCTAGTAGATGGTGTACTAGTAGGCTATGTACTAGGATCCATAGCGATCCATTGTTCTTTGTCTACAAGAAGGTCCTCCATCTTCATCTTCCATAGCTCAAATTTTTATCGTTGAACTTCTATATCTCGATTCTAGAAGATCTTGCCATTCCTCTTTCTACACTCAAATCACCACTGCAAAAGCTCCCACTAAACCCAAGTTTATCACAGACCCAAGATAAACTTGATCTATCAAGACCGAGCCAAACCCTCAACAACAAAGGCATCACTATGAAGCCAAAAACAAGCTCTCATACCACATGTAAGTTTTAAACCTGCAAAGTAAAGAAATGCATATAGATTGTTAAGAAAAACAGAAATTAATCAATGGCTCATTCACATAGTACATAGAGATTTATACTGAAAACCCTCAACCGGGAAAACCTTTATTATATTCATTATATCAAATTTCACCATTCACTACACAATATATACAATGCTTTTAGGTATTCCATAGATACCAAAACCCTAATCCCTAAAACCAGAATTATTTTTAGTAAACCGCTAAAAATAGCAAAAAACACCAAAAAACAAATTTTAGGGTGTTGCGTGTAACCAAGGAGGGGCATACTTGCTTCCCCCTGGGACCCCCCTAGGAAAGTGCCCAACGCACACGGCACAAACCGAGCACTAGTACAAGGGATCGTTAGACGCAGTTGTCATATATGACACGCCCACACACACACATGCAAAGAATATAACACATACCCAACAAAACTACTAAATCGAAGAGTAGCATACACGAATACTTGTTGGGTTAGTTGATTGTTTAGATAATAAATTTTTAAACTTTTTTATATGTGAATTCCATGTAATGATCAAGATGACATTCAATTTTCTTATCTTGTCTAAAAACAACAACTCATTCATTCATAATTAACTCAACACACAGAGATTTCACATCATGAACACCATCATTGTTAAACTCATACACGTAATGTATTCACAACTATGAAGGCTATGATTTTAATTCCTATTTCATGAAATGGTCTGATAAGAATATCACAACAAACTTCATTCACTAGTGAAGCAGATAAAGGAAGAATTAAAAACTTTAGAGCCCTAATATGAAGGGAGAAATAACACGACAAATCTCATATACAAATAGAAAGTTCCATGCAACTTTCAATATATAATGGAATTCTCCTTAAACAATATTTACAATTTACCAATAATTCACTGCTAGGGTTCACAAAAACTAACAAGGAACCTACCAATTCTATATCAGAAATCCATTACAACTTACAACAATTTTTAAAGTTTTATATACAGATAAACTTAATACAACTGCAATCTCAGTAAGAATACCGTAACCAACGACAAATCCTCGACTATGATATTCAATAATTTGTGCTCGTTCCTTCCTCCTACTTGCTAATCATAGAGACTTCACTGGTACCTCCCAACCAATTTTAGGGGTACTCTTCTTCCCCCTTATCCCCCCAAGCCCCAAAGGGGCCATGCACGAAAAACCAAAAAAATACTCTAGCTCCGAGCTTGCCTCGCAAGGTAGAGCCACCACTCTCTCTCAAGATGGGTATCCCAAATATCACAAGTAAAAATAGTGAAAAAGTCTGCAGCATAACTTTTCCCATAACCAATGTGATCCCTTTCCCATCTTTTCCATTTTATTTATATGAGTTTCCTTAATGACACATCCCCACTTTCACAATTAATTCACTTTTTAATTAGATAAATTATAATTATTTCCCCGTTACGCTTGTCACCCTTTCCCCCAATTTGCACAACAAATTCCACATTTTACTTAATTAAAGTTACTTTCCCTCACCCTTCCTAAAATTGTTCCATAAATCACTCCTAGTGTCTCTTTATTCCCCATATTTCCATTTAATGACTGACGCCTTACTAAATCTAAGTTGAGTTAAAATAAGATTCTTCTCCTAGTTAACTAGTGGTAGCTACACTCTAGATTCCTTTCTATGCATACACATTCTTTCATGTTTATTTATTTCTTATTTTAAAAACCCTCTTTTATATTTTCTTGCACTCATGTGCCTTATATCAAATCTTTAAATATGTTTCACCTTTTCTTAATTCTTAAATTGATTTACTTCATCCCCTCATTATTTAATTTATAATTTAGTTTTGGTATTCTTACCAACTTAGACTTAGGCTTGATTTTTTAATAGGATTAGACTTTCATTTGGGAATTTATAAGAAATCATTTCAATCCTTAAGTAATTAATTAAATCCGACAATGCTTAAAGAATTTAGAGGGTTTAATTATTCGCCCAAGGTTTTCTAGGCCACCTAGATTCATTGGCTCAAGTGTTACTTTAACGACATGAAATTCAAGATGCACTCCGTGTTCCAAGGGTCTCACTCGCCTTTGACTGGTTTTGGTAGTTTTTGAATCCCTGGAGTGAGCACTCCATTCAAGAGACCTTTTGAGAGACTAGAGGCTTCTAAGGAATAAGAAACTTGCCTTATTATGCTCCCCTTAGAAATATTTGTGAGTGACTTTCTCAGTCTTCCCTCATGACATTGTGGACCTCTCAAACTAGGTAATCGTTAACCTACAATTTGAGCCACGATGGGAGTGCTAGTAGGATATGATAGGGAATTTTCCACACCTCTCCCTTAATATCTGGCCTATGTGAATGGTCCATTTACTACTTATGTGAGTCATATCAGCAAACATTCATTAGCCTACATCCATCAACGAAACATTTTCAATGATCCATATACAAAATCATATTATAATCGATCATATGTCACATATGCATAAATGAAATACTCAAACCAATACAATCCACTCCCTGACTCAATCTAGAGTCCAAGGAGGTCCATTGATGCCCTCAGCATCCACAATCTGTTAAGTGTCCTGCACACTTATGGAAATTCGTCAATAACATCTGTCAATACACATATAAAAAATAACATAAATTCATAATTCATCAACATCATCATAAGAATCCATAAGAAAAACAAATAACCATGTACCATAATTGGATCACTTGCACGCAAGTGTCCTCAAAGAATAAGTAAATAACATGTGCTAGCAAGAGCGAGATGTTACATACACTCCCTCTTGTTTTAAACTTCGTCCCAAAGTTTTACATTATATAAAATGTAGTAAAAATGTATCTAACAAGATATATATGTCTAATCTATCAAATAGGTAAGGAAATTGCCAATGCATATCATATGCATCCTCCCAGGTAGCCAAGTGTGGACTATAATTGTCCCACTAGACCTTGACCTGATCTATTGTTTGATGTCGTAGCTATCAAATGTGATGGTCCATAATGCGAATTGGTTATGTCGTGAATGCACCCTCCTCCGACACCCGTAAACAACTCATGTCAATCACATGTGTAGGATCACTAACATAATGTCTCAAAACAGATACATAAAAAACATCATGCATATGCCTTAAATAATCAGGCAAGGCTAGATGATAGGCCATAGGCCCTTTCCTTTCCACAACTTCGAAAGGTCCCACAAACCTAGGAGAGAGTTTATCACCATTTCCAAACTTGATCGAACTCTTGTTGCCAACTTCATACTTGCGGTCAACCCGATGCACATCAGCGTAACTCTTTTGTCAATCTTGCACTTCTTTAATTATTTTCATTTATTCTTCCATTTATTGGATCACTTCTGGTCCGACAAGGACCCTATCCTCAAGTCGATCCTATCTCAACGAAATATGACATGGTCACCCATAGAGAAACAAAAACAGTGTTATCTTAATGGTACTTTGATAGTTGTTGTTGTATGCAAACTCTACTAGTGGCAATAACTCTTCCCAACGTCTCTATTGGTCCATCACATACATAAGCAACATATCTTCCAAAATTTGATTCGTTCTTTCTGTCTGCCTGTCTGTCTCAGGGTGATACGTTGTACTAAAGTTTACTTGTGTCCCCAAGGCCTCTTAGAAATTGGTCCAAAAACGTCATGTAAACACCGATCCTCTATCATATATGACCATTTTTGTCATGCAATGAAATATCACAATCTCGATGATAAAAACTCTAGCTATGTCTGGCGCCTGATACGTGCACTCTTCATTAAAGTGTCAACTACCACAAAAATTGAGTCATGCCTCCTTGCCATCAGCAACAATCCAACAATAATGTCCATCGAAATGACCTTCCATTTTTATTTTGGAATAACGTGTGGTTGTATTAATCCTACCAAATGTCTATGTTTAACTTTCACTTGCTGACATTCCATACATCTTGCCACGTATCTAACTATATATGTCTTCATTCCCTTCCAGAAGAATAAAGGGTTAAGGTCTTCCTTTATCTTCGTGACTCCTGGATGAGCCATGTACATTGATCTATCAGATTTTCTTAAGATCAAACTTCTCAATTCGTCATTAGGCAGTACATAAATCTATTTATTATAACTCATCAATCCGTCGTTGTCCAATGTATACCCTTCAAAATTTGGTACCATCATGGTGTCTTGTCCGATATTTTCCTTAACCTATTTATACCAGTCATCATCAAACTATATAGTTAGAATCTTTTCTCAAAGATTCATTTGAAGAGGTATCACCAAGAATATGCATGGTCTCTAACTCAATGCAGCTACCACTCTATTCACCGTACCTTTAATGTAAGAAATATCAAAATCATATTCACTAAGTAATTCTGACCAATGCCTTTGTCGCACATTCAAGTCATTCTGCATAAAAATATGTTATAGTCCATAGTGATCTATCTTTAGTTTGAATTTTTATCCAACCAGATAGTGTCTCCAAACTCTCAAGGCATAAACAAACGCCAATAACTCCAAATCATTCATTGCATAGTTCTCCTCATCCTTTCTTAATTTCCTTGAGATGTAAGCGATCACTCGACTGTCTTGCATCAATACTCCGCCTGACCCTTCCTTGGATGCGTATGTGCATACCAAGAATTCCTTGTCCATGTCAGGGACTTTCGGTATCAGGGTTTTCATCAACAATTCCTTGAGCCTTTGAAATACTTCCGCACATTTCTAGGTCCATAAAAACTTCTTTCTTTTCTTCTGCAGTTCTATGATCGGATTTTCTATCTTTTAAAAACCTTCAACGAACCATCGATAGTATCCTGCTAAACCCATAATTTTGCGTACTTCTTGTACATTTGTTGGCGCAGGACATTCTAAGATAGCCTCTACTTTCAAAAGATCCACAACTATACCTTCACCAGATATAATGTTCCCTAAGTAATGAATCTTTGATTGGTAAAAAAAACATTTTGATAGTTTCCCGTATAATTTGTTTTCTTATAAACATTGTAGTACCAACCTTAAATGTTCATCATGTTCTTCTGTCATTCGAGAATATGTCAGCATGACATCAATGAATACTAGAAAAAAATTGTCCAAGTATTCACGGAACACCACATTCATCAAACTCATGAATACCACCTGGGGCGTTTGTCAGTCCAAACGGTAGAACGATAAACTCGTAGTGTCTGAACCTCATCTTGAATGTGGTCTTAGTAATATATTATTCTTTAATTTGTAATTGGTGATATATTTATCTCAAGTCGATCTTTGAAAACATCGATGTGCCTTTCATTTGATCAAAAAAATCGACTATTCTTGGCAAAAGATATTGTTTCTTGATCGTTTCCTTGTTCAATTGATGATATTCAATACAAATTATCCATGACCCATGCTTCTTTATTATGAAAAGAACAAGTGCACCGTAAGGTGACACACTTGGACATATAAGTACCAAGTCCAACAAATCCTTCAATTTCATTTTCAACTCCTGTAACTCAGGCGTTGACATCCGATAAGGAGTTCTTGCTATCGGTTCAGTTCCAGGTTTCAAGTCGATTGTAAACTCCAACTCTCTTTCGGGTGACAAACCAGGTAACTCTTATGGAAACACGTAAGAAAATGCTTGCACTACAATAATGTTTTCTAATCCTTCCACCTCACCCTTTTCATTTAGTGCTAACATTGCATATAACTTGAATCCTTTGTGCATGATCTTATGTAGTTGTAGGGAAGAAATGAACCTCAACGACACTCCCTAGTTTCTTCCTACCATCACTCTTCTTTGTCCCACATCATCAGTGAAACTTAACTGTTTCATATTACAGTTGGGTATCGCATCATGTGATTCCAACCAGTCCATAATGATGACTATGTCATAAGATCCTAAGATCGTGACATATAGTTTGGCCTTTGTTACAAAATCTCCCAAGTTAATGCGATAGTCTGTAGCCTTTCCTCTAACCCTATGTTTGGCACTCAAATCCATTTCTACGTATATAAACTCGTCATGATCGACTGCCTTTACCTTAATTCTTTTTAGCATTGCACCATAAATAAATCTCTTTGTAGCACCTGGATCTATTAGAATACTAAAATTTTTGTCGGTGATTGTACCTAACGTCTCAAGCACGGTGGACTAGTGCTTGTCCTGGCAGTTATTCACTATTGTGTGAATCTTGTGGGCCTTGCCAAACTATCCAATTATAATGTGTCTTATTGATCCGACCGCTTTGGCCTTCTCAAATGAACAATTTTTCTAGTAATGTGGCTCTCCACATGTCCAACACCTGATCATCGGTCCAGTACCTGTGGTCCTCGAAGTAGAATTTTTTGGCCTACCATCCTAAGCTCTTGGTCTGTTCTGCTGAACAGACCTAAACTACTACCATTGCGGATGATGTTTTTGCTGATGCGGTGGTCCTTTGTAGGGAGTCCTCTGTTGAGGAGTCGATTGTCGAAGTTTCATGAACATGGATCCTCTAGACGTATCTCAATACCCTAATTTCTATCTAGCCAGTGTCTGATGTTGTTGGCCACCTAATGTCATCATTCCAGTCAGCATCACAGGATTCCTACCCTGACCCCCGTTGGTCAACTCTTCCTCCACTATGAGGGCTTTCTGGACTGCATCGTGTAACGTCTAAGACACTAGGACCCTCACCTTCTCACAAATGTTGAATTTAAGGCCAAACACAAACTTGTTGACCTTTATCTTCTCCCTGTTCAGGTGTGTAGCATACCTAATTAGTTCCATGAATTAGGCCTCATACTCGGGCATGGTACAACCAACTTGTTGTAAGGTGTTGAACTCATTGAGCTGGTGCTCAATGAATTCCTATAACAAATACCTCTCTCGGAACCGTTCCTCGAACAATTCCCATGACACATCTTTGGCGACCATGTTTAGTTGAGGCAAGAGCATCTTCCACCATAGAATAAAACTCCCCTTTAGTTGAAATACCGCCATGTAGACCTTCATGTTGAAGATGTAGTCACGAAGTGCAAAGCACATTGCCACATTCTCCAACCATGCCTCAGCAACTGAGCCATCTGTGGCACCCATGGAATCGGTAAACGTAACCTTCTCTAGTTCTCTGTGAATGGTACCACTGCCAGTTTGAGTGCATTGGGAACCCTCATTGGGTACAGGCACCCTGGCCTCATCTCTATCTAGTCGGTTAATCAAGGCCTTTGAAATCCTCTGGAAGGACCTCATCAGACCAACCACATCCCCCACAACAATATTCTCCTGACCAATGACTTGTTCTTCTCCTTAGGGGTTAGACCCCTCTAGCATGGATGCTATGAGAGGCGTCGCACCTCTTCCTCTAGCACCACATTGTCTACCTCCACGACATCCTCTACCCATGATTACTTGCATGGAAAAATTTCAATTTTTATTAGTGATAAGTTATTAATCAAGTGTTTAATACAGTGGAAGGAATAATGATCCAAAGTTGCAGGGTTGAACCCACTTTGATACCATATGTAACATCCCCTCTTTTACGACAACTAATATCGATGTGAAAAAGGTAGATATTTTTTTTTTCGTTAGTAAATTAAAACCGACACAACATAATTACTAGCATCATAAGAAACACATCACCATAGTTTAATAATGACTCAATCAACACATTAGCATAATTAACAAAGACACATCATCTATTAATCAATACATAAGAAAATTTACCAAGTTCATTTGAAAGAAACATCATTATCGACCAATCAACATTTATCAAGGAAACTACCTGCCCAACCTATCATGCATGGTTAGGACCTCTAGGATACATAAGCAACGCTCAATCCCAGGATTCATCTAATTGATTTTGACAACTTAAGGTCTCATGGTTGGCGACTATTTTGAGGAACAAGGTGTCTATTTCCCATATCCCAACATAAACCACAATCCAAACTAGATCATCAATCTCATCTAATCGTCAATTATTCATGGTGCAACAAGATATTCTACTATACTTATTTTTTAGCAACAAAGAGTGTAAATGAATAGAAGGATATTTCTTAAAGATTAATAAATAAAACGAGTGTAAATACAATTTTAGCCTCCTGTATCTCAACTATGCACTTTCATATTAAGAAATATCTTCTAAGGATATGTAAGAAATTTGAAGGCTAAAACTACATATTCAATTATAATAACCACAAGAAGATCAATATTCTTAAGCAATACATTAAAATAAAATGCTACTCTTCATTATGTATCAATTTTTATAAAGAAAATAAAAATCAACATAAAGCAATTAATAAGAAGTCGACAACTTACACATCCATTTAAAGGAACTAAGAGGATCAATCATAACAAGAAATATGGACATATTCCAAGGTTACCTTACATTCCCATTGCAAGAAACTATAAGAAGTTCAACCCATAATTAAGATCAGATAAGATAGTTTGCATGCTATCTTGAAGATCCATATATAAGGATAATTAAAGAAGATCCAGTTTTATTTAAAAATAAACTAAAGAACACAAGATGATTTGTAAATCTATTTTAAAGGAACTAAAGGAATACCACTTCTTATTCAACCATAAATAAGAATGCAATTTCTATCTCAAAATTCATTAAAGAAGTTAAGAGAAGACCTGTCTTATGTTTAACAATTAATAGATAATTAGATGCCAAATTACATCTCTGAGTAAAGAAACAAAAGAACGAGTTACATAATTTATTCCAACCCCTAAACTGGTGTGCATAAAAATTCAACATTCAATCTAGAACTTAATCCGACCCTCAATCTAGACCCTAATCTGACCCTCAATCCAGACCTTAATCCGACCCTCAATCCAACACTAAATTATGATAACTTAAATTAAACTCCACGGGAAGCGAGTAGAGGATTTGAAAGTGACAGGATTTTCAATATGATAAGGTAGAGGTTCAAGACACAAGAGGAAATCGTTCAAGATGCCCAAGGCTAAAAACAAGAACCTAGGAAAAGAAAATTTAGGATTGAAACAATGGATCTAACCAAGACAATCTGATATTAGTAAGAATAATTTAGAGATATATCAAGCTATGAGTTCAATATTTCACTACGAATTGATTCCACTTAGTAAAATCGACACAAAAATCTCCCTACCAGCATAAAAAAAAATAAAGGTTCAGAGTTCTGAAACAAAAAGGAGTAGTGAATCTAGATTTCTTTTTCAATAAAAAATTATATTCAGAACTGTACAAAACATTGCAAATAGAAATATAATTCTGAAATTTAGAACGTGAATAGGGGTTTGCAAGTGTCAATATATTCAATAGATTTTTCCCACCCCAACTCCAACACAAGGCAATAAGGAACAGGGTCACGAAATAGAGTTGTACACCTCAATCTAGTCATTGAATTGGTGCACAGTCTAATCCAACACTCAATCCAGTCCTAGATCCGACACCTATTCCGACCCTCGATATAGAACTAATTTTCTGAAAAATTTCCGAATTAAAAACTATAGGAAGAAAAAACGAAAATCTTAACTGATGGACAACAATTAAATATTGATTTTATCATTTGATGTAGCAAGGCGTAGTTAGGTTCAACGCTCAATAAGCTTTAAGGGAGTAATCAACTTCTGATGTAGAGAAAATAAAACAAATAAACAACAAACAAATTTATGGGTTGTTGATTAGTTGGGCTACACCCAAATCGACATACCAGTCATAAAAAATTCTCAAACGCAAGGTGATAAGGGACATTTATGGGTTGTTCATTAGTTGGGAAGTACCCAAATCGACATACTAGTCATAAAAAATTCAAAAATTTCTTCTTGTTTCTAGTTTTTCCCTTTTTATGTTTTTTATGGTTACAAGTTTCTTCATCATCACTATCCTTCTTCTTTAGATAGGGACATTTGGAGGCAAAAATCCCAAGTTTTCCACAATTGAAACATTTGAGAGGTAACTTCCCTCTATATTTCCCAGACCCTTTCTTGAGTTTCCTTATAAAGTTAGCCTCTTCCTCATCTGATATGTCTCAGTGATTTTCATTTGACACATGCTCATGGTTTTTTTTTGCTTTTGAAGCTTTGAAAGTTTCTTTTGTCTTTTATGGACTTTCTTGCCCCATTCTCATTTCGTTGGCAGGAAGAATCCCATGAAGTTCATCCACTGTAAGTTTTTCAAGTTTTTATCGATCTTCCAAGGTATATACCTTGGAATCATATATCATTGGTAATGATCTCAACATCTTTTGCATAATAATTTTGTCATCTAAATATTCTCCTAGTGCTCTGATTGAATTGACAATTTCATCTACTCTTAGAAGATACTCTGCAATGTTTTCTTCTTCTTTCATCTTCAAGTTTTCAAACTGTCCTCTGTATGTTTAAAGCTTTGCTTTCTTGACTTTGGAATATCCTTCATATATGATTTTTAGTTTTTCCCAGTTCTCTTTTGTTGATTTACAATGCATGACTTTGACAAATACATTATTTGCTAATCCATCCATAATTGCATTTACATCTCTTGAATTATCATTGTAGAGTTTCTTTGCAGTTGTGTCTGAAGTATCAATTTATAGTACATCATAATCATTTATCATAGATAGCCAAGCATCATGTCACAGTTCCATTAGTTAACTTCTCATTCTTATACTCCATAATGCATAGTTATTTCCTTTTAATAATGGAGCCTTGTTTGAGGACATCCCTTATTGTTGATCCATTGTGATTTCTTAGAATCTTCATTCCAGTGATTAAATTGTGATGAAGGAACCTGCTCTCGTACCAACTGTTGGAATATTGCTTAATACTAAGAGGAGGGCTGAATCAATATTGCTTCTTTTTCCAATATTTAACACCACTTAATCATTAATCTTATTAAACAGAACAAATGATCAACAAAGAATAACAATACACAAAATTTTAACATGAAACACCATAAATGTTATTTTTATATATTTATATAAAGTTTACTTTTCGTTTACAAGCTACAACTTGTAGGAGACATTAATATCCTCTTTTTAGCATCAACTCAAGGAGACAACAATCCTATGTTTTGAGAAAAAACTCAAGGATACATCAATACCTTGTTTTGAGCACCAACTCAAAGAGACAACAATCCCTTGTTTTGAGAACCAATTCAAGGAGACAACAATCCCTTGTTTTTAAAACACAAAATTGAGGAAGTTGCAACTCCCTGTTGTTCATGATCCAACCTGTAGAGTAATTTAATCCTCCCTTGCTCCACCCTTCCACCCTCACTATAGTTTTTAATCTTCAAGCTTCAATTTCTTCCTTTGGACTCTTTTTCTATTTAGATATTGTTATTAAATCATTGAGTCACACCTTCTTTCAACATGTTTTCTTGTTTATATAGTCATTCAACATGTATATGACATTGAACCATTGTGTCCCTTTGTAAATAACAATGAGCCAATGTACCTCTTCAATATAGAAATGTATCTCTTCATTATAAATATGTTCATTTTCAATATAAGATATTAATCATATTATTTTAATGAATACAATGTCAATGAACCATTGTTCCTTTTAGATCGTTTAGTCATATTTTCAATTGGGTCAATAGATTTGACTATAATGATTTAATTCACTTTTTACCATAGCTAAATACCACCATGGTTTTTAAATACCATGTGATCTTTCACTTTTACCATTTTTTTAACTCCACTTTTACTTTTACCTCTTTCTTTAACTCAATTTCACTTTTACCTTTTTCTTTATTCCACTTTCATATTTACTCCTCTTTTACGTAAACTCCACTTCCACTTAACTTTTCAACTTTTGTTATTTATTAAATTCATATTTATATTTAATCCACTTTCATTTAAAATTTTTCATAAACTTCGTTTTCACTTAACTTTTCCACTTTTGTATTTATTAAAGTGATACCAAGGTCACATTTATATTTAATCACATACTAAACTTTGACATATATTTGATCACTTACTAACCTTTAACATTACTGACAATTTATTCAACAATTGACTGCATGAGTGGATCTAATCATTGGTGGCTGCTAGAAATTGTTTGGGTTTGAAGGGTTGTCCAACTTTGGCCTGGAAATAATGATGACCAAAAATTGCTATGAAATATCGACTACCTTGTTGATCTGATAGAATCAAGGGTCCTCGGTGTTGCATCAACAAATTTATCTTTGACTACACACTGAAATGATAGTGCAAGAGAAAGTATTAAAGAGGGTGACTCGCCAGTATTCATTCTGTTCATCACGATCCTATCTCAACAGAATATACATTCACCAGGAAAACTTGACTCGACTAGTGTAGTAATTGAAATTGTTCCATCCTTTCATTTTCATTCTTTCATTCCTTCAAAGCATTCGACCAGGCGATCCCCTATATTCTGGTAGTCCACTCCGTTCCTTTAACTCACTCTTCTTGTAGATTTTAATGTACCATCCCTCTCTTATGTGCACATGATTTGACTTATTATCTAAGGACACTTGCATGCAAGTGATACGGCTTTGTATATGGTTGTCTGTTTCTATTATGGATTCTGATGATGATGTTGTTGGATTATGATGTTATGTTGTTTGATATCTATGTATAGAAAAGTGCTATTGATAGGTTTCTCTTGTGTGTGCAGGAAACTTGACTGATTGAGGATGTCGATGGCATCAATGAACCTCCTTGGAATCTTGATCAAGTCATGGAGTGGACTATATATGGTTTGGGTATTTCTGTTTATGCATATGTGACATATGATCAAGTATATTATGATGTTTTTTATGGATCATTGATGAGTTTCGTTGATGGATGCAAACTGACGATTTCTTGCAAATCAAAATCACATAAGGAGTAAAGGGGCCATGCACAAGAACTAGATATTGAGGGAGAGGTGTGGAAATAGTCCTGCCACAACCTACAAGCACTCCCTCCATGGCTCAAATTGTAGGTTAAGGATTACCTAGTTCGAGAGATCCACGATGTCGTTAAGGCAGACTGAGATAGTCTCTCATGAATATTATGAGGGTCGTGCAATAAGGAAGGGTCCTTATTCCTTAGAGGCCCTTAGTCTCTCATAAGGTCGCCTGATGGAGTATTGAATCCAAGGGATGGACAACTACCAAAAATCAGTCAGAGGTGAGTGGCACCCTTGGGGCACCTAGTGCATCTTGAAGGGCACTTCGCATAAATAAAACTTGAATAAAGGCAAGTGGCACCCTTGGAGCACGGAGTGCGTCTTGAAGGGAACGTCATAATTTTCAATAAAGGTGAGTTAATGAAACTAGGTGCCTAGATAACAATATTTATTTTTTACTATTATCAGACTTAAAAATAATTAATTGTTGGTTGTCATTGATGTCAACCCTTGAAGAAAGTCCGATAGCGAATTTTGGTAGCAGAAAGGTTTGGGTAATGGACCCAAGTTTGTTTGATGGATAATGGTGTGAGTTTTGATATATTTGCAAGTAAGACTATTCTATATGGATAATACATGTCACACCATTTCCGGTGATATGTGGAACATCACATAACTCCTCATGGTTAGAGAGTTATGGACATGTGAAGTTGGAGAACCCTCATGAGTCATCTAGAAGCCCCAAAAGGTCAAAGTAGTCAAAGTGGTTGCAAAAAATAAATTATTTAAATAATAAAGTGAAGTGATGAGTGTACTATAAATCAAAGTGGATGCAAAATAAATTATTTAAATAATAAAGTTAATGGAGAACTTACTAATTGTGGAAGGTGGTTAAGTTAAGTGGACAAGTGGTTAGAAGTGGGGTAGCCCTAAAATAAGGAAAGTGAGTTAAGATGATTAAAAGTTAACCCCTTGAGGAAGCTACATAAAAATATAAATAAGAGGCAAGGGTCTTTCATTCAAATCACACTTTATCATATTGAATATCTATTGTAGTGTAAGGATTATTGCAAGTACTCATTGATACCTATGAAGTTGCAAAAGTATGAGGTAGAATAAAGGGTTGACGACGAAATTTTTGGAATTACAGTGAATACTAAAAAAACCCTAAGTTCTGAGGTGTACACAGGCTAACAATGTATTAGGGTGCATACATACACGTGCTGACAATGTATTAGGGCGTGTACATGAGGGTAAAGCCATAGAAACTTGAGAAGATGAAGATGTCGAGGTTCTAGATTATGAGATCAAACTCTCATGAAGGTCTACAATGATCATATACATCAGATCTATCCACTAGTTCAAAAGGTATGTCTTATTTATATGAGTAGTTGGATTTTGATGTATGCATGAGAAATTGTTATGGAGATTTGGGGTTTCTCCCTAGAGAGACTAGTGGTTTCATGGGATCCTCTGTATAATTCAGATCTATAGAAACATAGTGTTGGTATAATCAATATTTATCATTGATACTTCTTGTTAGAGTTGAGGCACATCTTTTATTTCTTGGCATATAGCTAAGGGTTTTTGTGGTACATGGTTGAGAGATTGTATTCGTGAAGTGGTTGATGCATTGAGAGGATGAATATCAGAAAGGGTTTTTATGTCTAGTTCATGTGAGGATTATTATATTGGTTCATGATAAAACACACTAATTTGGCACATGACTAAGAGATATATATATATTCTTTGGGTAAATTTTATGTATGAGAATGCATGCACAAGGTATGGTTTCAATCTGGATACAGTGACAGGTTACAGATCTATGTGAAAGAGGTTGCATAGGGTCAAAAGTTTTCAGAAGAAAGAAAATCCTAGTTTTAGAAGGCATACAGAGGTTGCTTAACAAATAGGTCGTGTACATACATGGGCTGCATAAAAGATAGGGCGTGTACATACGCATGCTGCAAAACTATAGGTCACATATCTGTTGTATTTGGTTGATACATATTCAATTTAGGTATAGATTGATTACAAGGAAGTAGTACAGGTTGGCTGTAGGTCAGTGATACAGGTTGTTACAATGGTATATCTCACAGTGATAGTGTGACAATGGTTCCATCATTTTACTTCTATGTCAGGGAAGTTGGACGGGGCAAGGACAAGTGGTTGTAGTCACATTACGATTGTAGACGAAGAACATAGGGGGTTGTAGCTAGAGACTTGGCGAGTTGGAGCTTCCATTAGGTTGTAGCCTGGGAAACTAGGGGGTTGGAGCCTACTTCCTGTTGCAGCTGGAAAATAAAGGAAGTTGGTGCTTCCAATGAATGTAATTCTTAAATACATATAAAAAAATGCATTCTGTGGTTTTCTCCCTCATTGGGTTTCCACATAAAAATACCGGTGTACTATGTATGTGTATGATTGCTCATTTGTTCATTGTTTATTTAATCTACAACTATTTGATGATAATGCTACATTGATATAACACTTGTATTTTATGGTTAAAAAGGATTAGATTTATCTATTACTGATTCACCCCCCCTCTCAGTAATCCAACAATTGGTACCAGAGCAGGTTCCTTTAGAAATCAATTTAACCACTGAAAGGTAGATCATGGAGAGAAACAACATGTATAAAAATGGAATACCACAGTTTCATGGACAAAATTATGCATTCTATAGCAGTTGGATGAAAACATATATACAGGCACAGGGATTTGAAATTTTGAAATCACTAGTAGATGGATACAAAGAACCAATAGTTCTGCGAACAAGTGAAAAAGCAATGAAACTTAGTCAAAATAATTCCAAAGACACAAATGACCTTCTGAATGGTCTTGGTGAATCGGTATATACCAAAGTTGTACATTATAAATCCGCTAAAGATATTTGATACAAACTTCAAAATAATTATTAAGGAGATTCAAAAGTCAAAGAAACAAAGCTTCAAACTTACATAGGTCAATTTGAACAACTAAAGATGAAGGAAGATGAGAATATTGCATATTACTTCTTACAAGTTGATGAAATAGTGAATGTAATCATAGGATTGTGAGAAGAAATTGAATAATCTGTAATTGTTCAAAAGGTACTAAGATCCCTTCCTATGAGATTTGATCCTAAGATATCAGCACTAAAAGAAAGAGAATATCTATACTCAATAAGAATGGACGAACTACATGGAATATTCATAGCATATGAAATGAGAACTGAACAAGAAAATCAAAATATAAAAGAAGAATCTTTCAAAGCATCCAAAAGGTCAAAGCAAAAGGGAAAGAAAAACAAACTTAGTAGAATCAGTGACTTCTCAGAAGATAATGAAGAACAAGTGGCCAACTTTGTTAGAAGATTGAACAAGGAAACCAATAGAAGGTATAAAGGTAAGATTCCATTGATTTGTTTTAATTTTGATGCTATTGGTCATTTTGATAACAAATGTACTCATAAGAAAAATAAGAGGAATGATGAAGATTACTTAGATAGAAAACAAACATATAAAGGCAAAATAACCAAAAAGAAAGATTTCAAGAAAAGCTTATGCGCCAAAGAAGACATCTCCTCATCAGATGAAGATGAAGTCAGTGATAGTGAGAAAGAAAGAGTTCTATTCATGGAAGTAGAATACTCTGATAAAGAAGATACCGAAGAAGAATATGAAAAAGTAGAAGTTGACTATCGAGAATAATTGTTGAGTGCCATAGAACTTATAAGAAGAAAACAAAATAAAAACAGGAAGATACAAGCAGAACTAGACAAGAAAGAAGAAACTTAGGAACTAGAACAAATGATCATGAAATTGAAGGTTCAAATAGAACAAGATAAAATAATTGAAGAAGCACTCAAAGAACAGCTAGAAGAAAGAGACAAGATCATTGAAAATTTGGAATAAGAGATTGTCACATTGACAAAATATCTTCAAAAGAAAAATATGCAGAACAACTCAAAAGTTTTGAATGACATTATCAACAGTCAAAAGCCTCATCATGAAAAGTATGAACTTGGATACAATCATATAGAAAATGGATCAAGATCCAAAGAAACAGAACAAGAAACATACCCAAAAAGCTATGAAGAAAGAATCAAAGAGAATAGGAAGACCTACAAGGAAGATTACAGGGAAACTCCACTGAGAAGATTCGGATTTCAAAATCAATGACTGACAGAAACAAACAGGCCTCGGGAAGAAGAAGGATTAATAAAGATAACTCCATTCAAAAGATATTCAACTCCCATGTATCAAACTAATTTTTTTGTTTTATATTATGCATGCAATAATTTTGGACATAAAACTGTAAATTTTAGAGCTTATAGGAGGAACATAAACAACTTTGAAAGTCATACACAAAATGGTTATCCAAGAAGGCCTATTGAAACACAGAGAATAAGCTACAACATGTTTGAATCATTGAGCACTGAAGTGGAATGCTACAAGTGAAACAACTTTGGACACATGGCCAAATATTATATAATGAAAATCCCTCCTAGAGAACCACAACAGAACAACAACAACCACAAACATGAAACTCAGAAGAGAACATGGATACAAAAGTAGAATCAATATAGCAATGAAGAATGCACACTCGCTCTACAATATAATAAGAATAAACATGGTTGGTATGTTGATAGTGGTTGTTCAAAACACATGACAAGTGATAAATACATGTTTCTTACATTAAGAAAGGAAATATATGGATCAGTCTCCTTCGGAAATGATGATTCAACTAAAATCATTGGAAAAGGCACAAACAGAATTGGAAACAAGAATACTAAGGAAGAAATTGTTCTACTAGTAGAAGATATGAAACATAATATTATAAGTGTAATTCAAATGTGTGACCAAGGTCATAAAATTAATTTTGATTCACAGAAGTGCGAGATAAGAAAAGAAGGTTCAGGAAAATTGATTGCAATAGCAGAAAGAACTTCAAGAAACATATATGTATTAAGTGAAATTGGAAATGAAAAATGTTTTCTAGGAAAAGAAGATGAAAGTTGGCTATGGAACAGAAGAATGGGTCACATACACTTTTATAACCTTGTCAAAGTCAGCAAAAAGGAATTATTTAGAGAAATGCCCTGGATCACGAAACCAACCAACACTTTATGCAATCATTGTCAACAAGGAAATAAAACAAAGACCAGTTTCAAATCAAATGAATATTCAACAACAAGACCACTGGAAATTATGCATACTAATATATTTGGACCAACTACAACAAAGGGTTTCAAATGTGAGAAATACTTTATGTTATTAGTTGATGATTATACAAGAATGACCGCAATTTTCTTTCTCAGGAATAAGTTAGAAGCTTTTGAATACTTCAAGGTCTACAAAGAGATGGTTGAAAATGAAATGGATTCAAAAATCAAATGTTTGATATCTAATAATGGAGGAGAGTTCATTTCAAAGGAATTTACTATTGCAGCAAACATGGAATAAAAAGGCAATTCTTTGTTTCTAGGACACCTCAACATAATGGAGTTGTTGAAAGAAAGAACATGACAGTACATGAAATGGCTCGAACAATGCTAGTGGATTCCAAATTGACATATATTTTTTGGAGACATGAAATGCATACAAAATTTCACATTCAAAACCAAATAATGTTCAAAAACAAAAATGACAAAACTGCCTACGAGCTATGGAAAGGAAGACGAGCAAATGTGAAGCACTTCAGAGTATTTGGAAGCAAATGCTACATCAAAAGAGAAGATGGAATAAAGGGAAAGTTTGACTCTCGTGTGAACAAAGGAGTAATTGTTGGTTACTGAAGTACAAGGAAAGCATACAAGTGTTACAATCTGAGGTTGGACAAAGTTGTGGAAAGCATAAATGTAACAATTGATGAAACAGGTGGATGATAATTAAAGGAAGAATAAAATGAATCAATGGAAAAAGTTTATGAAGAAGAAGAAGAAGATGAAGAAGAAGTAGAAGAGGAAGATGAAGAGGATCAAACAAAAGTAGAAGATCAAGTTCATCAAGTGCCTCCAAAGACACCTAGAAAATGTGTATAGAATAATCATCTTTCAGATCAGATTATTGGAAATAGGGATGGAGGAGTTGAGTCTAGAAGAAGAATTTGTTCACCAGAAAAAACACACCTAGCACTCTTATCTACGATTGAACCAAACAGTTTTGAAGAGACCAGGAATGATGAATTCTAGAATAAGGCCATGGATGAAGAATTGGATCAAATAGAGAAGAATGACACTTGGGAATTGGTTCCAAGACCAAATAATAAGAATGTGTTTGGCACAAAGTGGGTTTTTCAGAAATAAATTGAATGAATATGGATAGGTTACAAGGAACAAAGCTAGATTGGTATGTAAAGGATATGCACGGGTTGAAGGAATTGAATTTAAAGAGACATTTTCCCCAGTTGCCAGAATCGAAGCAATCTGATTGTTTTTAGCTTATGCATGGTCCAAGAATATTAAAGTGTATCAGATGGACATGAAATCAACTTTTCTAAAAGGGGAAATTGAAGAAGAATTCTACATTGAACAACCAGAAGGATTTAAGTTGTCATGGAACACAGATTATGTCTATAAATTGAAGAAGTCCTTGTGTGGTCTAAAAAAGGCTCCTAGAGCATGGTACTCTAGACTAGGTAAATATCTACAGCAGGAAGGTTTCAAAAAAAGAAGTGTAGACATCAACCTCTACATCAAGGTAACTCAAGATAGTATTTTATTAATTGAAGTTTATGTTGATGATATTATTTTTGGAAGTAATGATGAGAGGTTAAGAGAACAATTTGCAAAGGATATGCATAATGAATTTGAAATTTCATTACTCAGAGAACTATCCTTCTTTCTAGGTCCTTAAATATGTCAAAGCAACCAAAGAATTATTATTTCTCAAACTAAGTATATCAGAGAAATGCTAAAGAAGTTCAGAATGGATGACTGAAAACTAGTTACCACTCCTATGCAAACCAGTTGAAAGTTGAGAAAATATGATCATTCAAAGTCTACAGACCAGAGGAAATACAGTTCAATGATTGACATCTTACTATATGTCACAAAATCCAAACCAGATGTAATGTAGGCGGTTGGACATGTGGCACGATTTCAAGTAGCACCAAAGGAATCACATTTTTTAGCAGTGAAAAGGATTTTCAAATATCTCAAAAAAACAAAAGAGTTTGGATTATGGTATCCAAAAGGAAAGGATCTATCACTTATTGCCTACACAAATGCAGATTGGGCAGGTTGCATTGATGACCAATGAAGCACCATTGGAGCAACGTTCTAATTGGGTGACTATTTAGTATCTTGGCTAACCAAGAAAAAATCATCAGTATCTTTATATACAGCCAAATGAGAGTATATTGTAGCGGCAATGTGTTGTACATAGGTTATATGGATGAAACAAAATCTGGTAGATATACAGGTTGAGTATGATGAGTCCATTCTAATCTATTGTGGTAATACAAGAACCATCAATATCTCAAATAACCCAGTGATGCACTCTAAGACGAAGCACATTCCAATCAAGTATCACTTTCTATGGGAACAAGTTGTAGAGAAGAACATCAGAGTTGAATATGTGGTCACAAAAGAACAAGTGGCAAACATATTTACAAAACCACTTCCAAAATAATCCTTTGAGTATCTTCGCCAAAGACTTGGAGTAATTTATACTCCAAAATGAATGCTTTTGAATGCTTATCTTGTATGTCTTAGATGTACATAGGGAAGCACCATAAATAGGACTATTCAGGTTGGGAGATCAGTTTCAAGACAAGTTCAGTCAGGGGGAGTATCCCAAGGACAGTTCAGTTAGGGAGAGAAGCCCCGAATGGAAAAATAACTTTTCAATTGATGACAAAGGGGGGGATATTTATCATATGCAGAGCATAGAGGCATGGTTCCAGTGGGAGCAATGGTCACAGGGGAAGAATGAATGATATGACTTCAATATTGCACCAGAGTGTTGCCATTAATGCAAAAGGGGGATATTATTGATTATTTAGGTTGGTTGTCATTGATGTCAACCCTTGAAGAAAGTTTGATAGAAAATTTAGGTAGCAGAAAGGTTTGGGTAATGGACCCAAGTTTTTTTTTATAGATAATGGTATGAGTTTTGATATGTTTGTAGGTAATACTATTCTATATGGATAATACATGTCACGCCATTTCCGGTGGTATGTGGAACGTCACATAACTCCTCATAGTTAGACAGTTATGGCCAAGTGAAGTTGGAGAACCCTCATGAGTCATCTTGAAGCCCCAAAAGGTCAAAGTAGTCAAAGTGGTTGGAAAGAATAAATTATTTAAATAATAAAGTGAAGTGATGAGTGTATTATAAGTCAAAGTGGATGCAAAAGAAATTATTTAAATAATAAAGTTAATGGAGAACTTACTAATTGTGGAAAGTGGTTAAGTTAAGTGGAGAAGTGGTTAGAACTGGGTTAGCCCTAAAATAAGGAAAGTAGGTTAAGATGATTAAAAGGTAACCCCTTGAGGAAGCTACATAAAAGTATAAATAAGAGGCAAAGGTCTCTCATTCAAATCACACTTGTGCATATCAAATATCTATTGTAGTGTAAGGATTATTGCAAGTACTCATTGATACATATGAAGTTGTGAAAGTCTGAGGTAGCATGAAGGGTTGACGATGAAAGTTTTGGAATTACAACAAATACCAAAAAAACCCTAAATTATGAGATGTATCGGGGATAATAGTGTATTAGGTTCGTACGTACATGAGTTGCCAATGTATTAGGGTGCGTACATGACGGTAAAACCATAGAAACTTGAGAAGATGAAGATGCCGAGGTTCTATATTCTAAAATCAAGCTCCCAGGAAGGTCTACAGTGATCAAATACATTAGATTTATCCACTAGTTCAAAAGGCATGTCTTATTTCTATGAGTAGTTTGATTTTGATGTATGCATGAGAAATGGTTATGGAAATTTGAGGATTCTCCCTAGAGAGACTAGTGGTTACATGGGATCTTTTGTATAAGTCAGATCTACAGAAATATAGTGTTGGTATAATCAATATTTATCATTGATACTTCTTGTTAGAGTTGAGGAACATCTTGTATTTCTTTCCATATGGCTAAGGGTTTTTGTGGTACATGGCTGAGAGATTATATTTGTGAAGTGGTTGATGTATTGAGAGGCTGGATATCAGAAAGGGCTTTTATGTCTAGCTCATGTGAGGATTATTATATTGGTTCATGATAACACACACTCATTTGGCACATGATTAAGAGAGAGATATAAGTCTTTGGGTAAAGGATATGTATGAGAATGTATGCACAGGGTACAATTATAGTCTGGATACAGTGATAGGTTATAGATCTATGTGAAAGAGGTTTCAGAGGATCAAAAGTTTTTAGAAGAAAGAAAATCCTAGTTTCAGAAGGCATACATAGTCTTCATAATTGATAGGCCACGTAGATATGCAGTTTGCATAACATATAGGGAGCGTACATATGCATGATTCAGAACTACAGGTCGTATATCTGTTGTATTTGGTTGATACATGTTTAGTTCAGGTACAAATTGATTGCAGAGCAGTAGTATAGGTTGGCTACAGGTCAGTGGTACAGATTGTTACAATGGTATATCTCACAGTGATAGTGTGACAATGGTTCCATCATTCTACTTCTATGTCAGGGTAGTTGGACGGGGAAAGGACAAGTGGTTGTAGCCACCTTCTGGTTGTATCCATAGAACATAGGGGGTTGTAGCCTCCTTCTGGTTGTAGCAAAAGAATTGGGGAGTTGGAGCTTCCCTCGGGTTGTAGCCTGGGAGACTACGGGGTTGGAGCCTCCTTCCAGTTGCAGCTGTAAAACAAAGGAAGTTGGTGTTTCCAATGAATGTAATTCTTAAAAACATATAAGAAAAACATTATGTGGTTTTCTCCCGCTTTGGGTTTCCACGTAAAAACACTGGTGTACTATGTATGTGTATGATTGCTCATTTGTTTATTGTTTATTTACTCTGGAACTATTGGATGATAATGCTAAATTGATATAACACTTGCATTTTATGGTTAAAAATGATTAGATTGTTCTATTATTGATTCACCCCCCCTCTCAGTAATCTAACAAATAAATGGATAATTTTATTAATTATAAAATCCCCTAAAAATTCTAAGCCTAGTCTAAATTGTTTTAAGCCTAAGTCTAAATTGGGTAAGAAGACTAAAACTAATTAATAAATTAAAAAAAAGGGGGGGATGGAGAAAAATCAAGTTAAAAATTAAAAAGGAGAAATATTTTATCTAAATATTTAATTACTGGTTATGTGAAAGAAATGTTAAATTGGAACTAAGATAAGAAAGGAAATGAATGTAAAAAAGAATGTGGAAGCATAGAAGGGAATCTAGTCTAGTCTAACTGAAGAACTTTCCTAAATTAAACACAACTAAGTTTTAGAAATGTGTCAGTCATTAAAAAAGAAATAAAGGGAATAAAGGGACAACTATGAGTAATTTTAGGATCGTTTTTAGGATGGGTGAGGGAATTTGACATTTATTAAATTAAATATGTGAATTTATTGGTGCAACTAAGTGAATGGGTGACAAGTGTACGGGGGAATAATTGTTGGATCATGTTGTCATTGATGCCAATGCTTTGATTGATTGATGTCAACTGATTGATTTATGTCAAAGGATTGATTGATTAATGATTGATGTAATATAATATGTATTTTCCTTGATGAGAATGCATAGATGAAGATGGATCAATGAGTTGTCATTAATATGATGACGATGGATCAATGAGTTGTCATTGATACATGATGAAGATGGATTGTTGTGGTTTCATTGGTATATGATGCATTGTTGGAAAAA
>CBVK0100020187.1:0-41547 GCA_900067695.1 Picea abies
TATATATATATATATATATATATATATATATATATATATATATATATATATATATATATATATATATATATATATATATATATATATATATATATATATATATATATATATATATATATATATATATATATTATTTTATGCTTCAAAACAAGAAAGTTGAAAATGAATTCTTTTCTTTTCTTCTAAAGCAAAAAAGGGAAAAAAAAAAAAGACAAGACAAGACCAAGAAATGATTTATGGCCGACTGCATATTGCAAGGAATCACTGACAATACCAAACAAGCAGATTAGAACAGACTCTCAAACTCGTCTAAAAACCCTAATAAATAAGACACAATAAATCTTTGATAAAAAAAGCTATATTGAGGTCAGACCTAGGATACAGACTGCTAAAATAGAGACCAGGACTAGATCAAGAAAACCCCTGAGAAGTATGAATTCTGACAGTGAAGAGGATGGTTGCCTCTTCTTTAAAAATATTTTCTCAACACAGGCACGCTACTGACACTTTAGCAGCCTGCGTATGTACGCGGGCTGTCCAAATGTAGGGCGCGTATGTACGCGTGCATACCCACTACAGATCGCGTACACCTCTGTAATTTTCTAAAAAATAAAACAACAGTCAAGCTAACAAAGCAGGGAGTACTAGTATGGAAGACCGGAATCCCTTAAAGACTGAGACACTTACAAAAACTCACAAAAGGAAATTTAACCAGTTAAAGCACCCAAAAAGAATATCCCCTAAAAACCCTAGAGGTCTCCCTAGTATGGTCGCCAATTCTGCTATAGCGGGAAAACCCCCTACGGACTACACTAGGGTTCTAAAGTGCAGGCAGAGATAACCTTCTAAAGTCTCCTACTTTTAACAACTATCCCAACATTACCCCACAATCATACATAAAAAACAAAGTATAGGGATCTGGTAGGCTTACCTTAAACGCTGCATTTGGTGTCGATCCCTTTGCGCTCAGTTGTTTCTCAACTGCAGATCTCCTCCCAAGGCCAACCTGCATTCACCAAAAGAAAAAAAAGAAACTAAAAGCATGCATTCTATATATGGATTAGTGGATTAGATATCGTAACAAAAATACAAGCAAACCATGAATATTGAAGACATCAATTGGAGGGATGGAAAAAGTACTTCTTTATATTAATATCACAAAGTCGCTTACAATATGAGACCGGAAACTGCTCCTTAAACTCAGTTATGGGCTCCTCTTCATTGTGCACCAACTACTTCCACGTATTCTTCTCCTCTTCAGTTCTCTCTAGGGAAATGACAAGGGTTTGCAATGGAGGAAAAAGGGTTGAAAAAGGAATTATGGCTCAAACTCACAATGTGGTTACAAAATATTGGGGCAAAGGGGGAATACTGAAATGGGCAGAGTTTCTTTGCTCTCGTTATTCTTGTAGGAATGGGACCCCTACACCTTCTTTTATAGGCCAAAAAGATAGTTATTCGGTTGGGTGATCGGCTATGGGCGGTCAAATAGTTAGATAAATGCCCGAAAACCCATATCCCTTTGCAATTTTTTATTTTTCGCACTTTTTGTGAGTATACATGGGTTGTAATGGTGCAGCAAGCGTGTGTACATGGGAATTAGTGGTGCAGGGTGCGTACATCTTTAAAAAAATGGTTTTTTATAAGAGTTGTTCAATGATGGCTTGGAAAAGATAGCAAGTAAGATGGACTGATGCTAGGTATGCATGTCTAGTGTAATTTAGGGTTATAACAGATTAGCTTCGCATTCACCAAGTCGTCACAATGCTTGGTTATTTTCTCGGTCACAGCTAGGGATAGTCTAGATCCATGAGCAGTCGACAAGGAGGCTTGCACTCCTTATGTCGATGAGGCTTGGATGCCTGCAGACATCACCTTCTCGGCCATGAGGTCTATTAGAATCTCTTCGATGGATTTTTCTGCTGTGCTAATTTCATCCGACATGCACACTCGAGATGTGATATCTCAGGTTGGTGAACAACACTCAATGTAACAGAATGGATGGCGAGGTCTCAATGATCATTGTGTGAAATCAACTAGTTCTCTATGGGCTCGGATAATCACAATTGGCAAAAGTGTTCTCAGTGCAATGCTCGATGGGATGAATAGATATTGTCGTAACAATTTCTTTCAATGGGTCGCAAAGACTTATTTAATGAAATTCCATATGTTATGGCGCGGTCTCAATAGTCCAATGGCGAACTTTCAGGCCATAACTTGTTTCCTAACCGTTTGGGAGCATCGAGTGAATGGTCAGATTGCCTCCAACGGTCATATTGCTTCATCATGGCAAAGTGTCAATCTATGTGTTAGTGTTGGAAGTCACCTCTGGATTGTTGCAGAGGTAAGCCCAAGGCCCATCAGTCTATATGTCATAGTCTCAAGATTATATCACACGTATATAAATGAGGTCTTGATCTAACTTTAGTTAGTAAGTTTGTATAGTGATGGGCAGGTGGAAGAACATGAGGAAAACGTGAAGGTCTGCTATGGACATCAGTTCTTCCAGCAACCTCTGGAGGAAAAGCTTCAAACGCAAGATCCTCTTGGATCTGATAACTTAAGAAACTAAAAAACGTTATAAAAGAAACTGCAATCAAACCTACATTACACTACAGTCACAACACTCGACTGGATCATCCATGCCCGAGCTCTCAAAATCAGAAGCAAAGAAATGAAGGGGGGAACTGACTTCCATTAAAAAAGAAGTCTCAAGTAATTATACATAATCAGAGAACCAGAGGCCTCATCAAAACCTTACAATCGGGAGCGTAGCTCTACCATCGACACTTACAAAAAATCAAAACTAAGTGTTTATACTCAGAACAAAAACACAGAAGCATACTCGAATAGCTGCATTGAAGGCATTGTGTTTGCATGCCTCATGTTTGATTGTGCATGCAGTCTTTGTCCAAACGTGAACCTCTGTCATACGCAAACAAGCCTCAGAATGGACCTATTGATGAGCCGACTAACTAACAGTCCTTTCCTGTGCTTTCTATTTATGGTAGAAACGACGTTCAACCACCACCAACAACCTTAATAATTGTTGCATTGGGATTGGGGAAGGCTCAAGTCAACTCTGCACCTGTAGGACGTGACAGCTGACAAGGTGATTGGTGTGCCAGGCATGAAATTGGAGATGGGAGATGGCCATGTGGACAGTGCAGGGGCCATACGAATGGGAGCTGAGGTGGACTGGGATGGAAGTGATGTGGGGCGAGGTGTCACAGGTGGTGGGAGATGAGAAGAGGATGGGTACCAAAGAAATTGTGAGTGGAAGACTGGTGGATGGAGTGAAAGTGATAAAGGAGGGGCCACTTGTCAACCTGGGATAGGACATAATAACCACATGCGCATATCAAGGTTGCGAAAAGCAGTTTGAAACTTCCCCGCTTTTGGGCCTGATGTGTGTCTTTGGCTAACACGTAGCACCTTTAAGAAACCATGGTTTCGTTCTTAGCATGCCCTACAAACTTTATCCTGTGCGCATGTTGAAGCCCCGATATGATCGACGATTGTCGATCTGAGGCACACCAATCCTGACCGCCCAGATCTACGCGCCTCTTATCACATCACGCCAAAATGTCAGATCGCACCTCTGACTTAGGCTATAAGTCAATTTGTGGGTTTTTTGCCCATTTTCTTTGATTCCTTCTTCATGGGCCAACTTCTTAGGAAAACACCCCCCCCCCCCCCTAGCCCCCCCCCTCCAAACAAATAAATGTGATAACAATAGGCTCCATGGGGGATGGCTTGCTCCTTATGAGATGCCAAGAACTCTTTTGCAAATTCAATGCCTTGTTGTTGGGTTATGGAGTCACTTATTAAAGCCGAAACAAAAGAAAACAATATTTACAAAGACATAGGAGCCACTCAAGGCTTAAATAAATAACTTATTTAGAAAGCGCCCATTTACAGGGCCACCAAAAACTCCATCGCCCTCCAAAGTCTGAAATCTGTAAGTGTTATTTCGACCTATCTCAGAGATTTTGAAGGGCCCGAGCCACAAGGATTCAAACTTGTTGTGCTTGCCTCTATACTATCTGGGTGCATCCCATTTAAGCACCAAATCTCCCAACTAGAAATCCTCTTTTCTCACCTTTCTGTCAAAGTCTTGCTTGATCTTCTGTTGACGTTCATGTGCTTTGTCCAGCAGCTGCTCTATGGTCTGTGTGACTTCTATCAGTTATTGCACTCTCTTGATCATATCATTGGGCTCACCTTGGTAGTCTTGAAATAATTTCACTATAGGCAGGGCAAGGTGAGAAGAAAAAATGGCTCTAGTCCCATATACGAGCTAGAAAGGAAAGATGCCCAAGGATCTCTTTGTTTTCACTCGATTAGCCCATAGAGCAAATTTGAGCTTTGAATCCCATGCTTTTTTGTTGTCCTCTAACAATGTTTTAATGATCTTTATCAGGATTTTCTTAGAGGACTCTGCTAATCCATTTCCTTGGGGATAATAGGGGGTAGAGTGTATCAGTGAAATTTTGAACTGCTCACAGAACTTGATCAATGGCTCTGACTTGAAGGATGCATCATTATCAGTGATGATTCTGTTCGGATAACCAAACCTTACAATAATATCCTCCGGGAAACCAATGATCACTTTATGAGAAGCACTCCTTGTGGGGATAGCTTCTATTCATTTGGTGAAATAATATGTGGTAGTCAAGATCCACATGTGTTGACTACTTGATGCAGGATGAATTTCCCCAATGAAGTTTAGGTCCCACTATTGAAAGAGTCCTAAAGCTGCCACAAGCTTCAATGGTAGAGATTTGAGTTGTTTCTTTCCAAAGAATTTCTGACAATTGATACAAGCTCTGATTTTTTCACAGACATCAGTGAATAAAGTGGGTCAGTAGTACCCAGCGCTAAGAATTTTGTAGGTTGTGGTTCTCCAAAAGTGATGTCCTCCACACAAGCTTTCATGGAAATCAAACATAATTTTTTGGGCCTCATGTGGGTCTAGACATCTTAGAAGCACACCCAGAGGGTATTTCCAATACAAGACCTGGTCAATGAGGCAATACATAATCGCTTTGAGCTTTAAATCTCTTGCCTTGCTTCTTCACATACCATCAGGGGGTCTCAACTCTTGCAAGAAAAATATAACATCTTGGTACCAGGTACATTCTGCCAGTGGAGGGATATCCTGTGAATTTTTATTAGAAAAATCAGCTTGCTGACTACTTAAGCAAGTGTTGATGAAGTTAACCTCCAAAGTTTTGCAATTAGATTCAACCAACAGTTTGGCTAAACCTTGGCCTTTAACTGGCCTCATGGGATTTATTTCCAGATCAAACTCAAGGGTTTTGGCAATCCATTTACTCCTTCTTCCATCTATGTCAGGTTGAATAAGGATGTCCTTCACAATAGCTAAAGGAATGTATGCAATGATTTTTGAATGCATAACATAAACTCTGAAAGCTTTGAGAGCTTTCACTGGGGCATAGGCTTGTTTCTCCATGATGTCATATTTTATATCTGCATCTCTCAATGCCCTACTAAAAAATGAAATTGGTTGCTCCAGCCCTTCAGCATTCTTCTGTAATAAAACAGTTGCCACCGTATCAAAAGAAGCAAAAGAGAAAATCAGAAAATCCTTGGAATAATTAGGACTGATAAGCACAGGTGCCTCAATCAATGCCTTATTGATCTGGCTGAAGAATTCTCTGGACTCAGCAGTCCATTTTACTTCATTTCCCTTTCTGAGCAAGACTGTGATATGCTTCACCAATTCGGCAAAGTTTGAAACAAATCTTCTTAGAAAATTAAATTTTCCTAGGAAGCACTGAACTTCTTTTTTGGATCTAGGAAGTGATAAGGTTTGGATAGCTTCCACCCTACTTGAATCAATTCTGACCCCCTCAGTTGATACTATGTGTCCCAACAATTTTCCCTCTTTCATGGCAAACAATGACTTCTTGGGATTTAAGGAGAGACCAAACCTTCTGCATTTCAAGAATACTTTCCTCATATGACAGCGGTGTTCTTTATCAGATCTAGAAAAGACTGTTATAGTATCTAGATAGATGACCACAAATTTATCCTTCTCCCCAATGAAGGTGATGTCCATGGCTCGCTAAAAGGTTGCTCATGTGTTCATTAATACAAACAGCATTTTGGAATACATGAATGTGCCCCAAGGAGTGGTGAAGGTTGTCTTTTCTCTGTCTTCAGGAAGAACAGAGATCTGATTATAGCCAAAAAATCCATCAACCATGGAAATCCTAGATGCACCAGTTGCCCTCTGCAATACGTGTTCCATCTTTGGCAGCGATTAATTGTCCTTCCTAGAGCTCCTGTTCAAATTTTGTAAGTTGACACAGAGTCTGATTTCTCTACTCTTCTTTCTCACTGGGACCAGGTTGGCTACCCATTTAGAATATCTCAAAGGCATAATAATCTGAGCATACAAAAGCTTCTTCACCTCCCTTTCCATAATAGGTAGCAACATAGGATTTATCTGTCTCAACTTCTGCCTAAATGATTTGGCTTCATCCTTCACTAGGATCTTATGTTCAATGACACTGGTGTCATCTGTTATGAGGTCTTCATAGGTCCAAGAAAACACATCAATAAATTCTTTTAATAGCTCAGTATACTCGACTCTCTTCTCCCTTGACAGACTTCTTGACAATTTGACAAATTTCGGGTCCTGCTCTGTGCCAATATTGCACTCAGCCACATCAATGTCATCATTTGAGATTTTACCCTTTGTTATCTCTCAAAATAGCACCGTCATTTTGGTCGGGTTTTATGGTGGATAGCATGGCTATTGATAGTTTCCTCAATTCATTGTTGAGTCTTTTTAGCTGCAAAACTTAAGTTTTGGTTTTGTCTTAAGAAAATAATTTGACCCATAAAGTCTTCTTTTCAAAATTTTCATTTTACACTTTCATCAGCTAACGTGTGTCCAAAAGTTAAGCGTGCGTTGTTGAAAGTGCATGCTTTCCGCAGCTAAGGAACAGTTTTTCAAAGGTCATGCGATGTTGAAAGTGCATGCTTTCCACAGCTAAGGAGTGTTTTTTACAAAGAGGTGCGTTGTTGAAAGTGCATACTTTCCACAACTATTGAGCGGTTTTCACAAAGTTGCGCACTGAGGAAAGTCAAGATTATCAACAGCTAATAGAGGCTGTACTCTCGGGTTGGCAACATCAAATCAAATCTTTGGTTCCATATCAGACATTGTTCACAAAAGACCATTTAGAGTTTTGAATTGCAAATGGAAAGAATGATACTTAAACTTGCAGGGAACTTTTCAATCCCTTCCCAAGATCCAAATGAAGATCTGAAAACACCATTGGATAGATTAGATTCTCTATATGTCGATCGACTATTTAAACATGCAAAACGGACTTTTTATGACCGAGAAATTCGATTTTGAAAATCTGCCCGCTTTCAACAGCGCAGAAGGCAGAATTTTGACTAGTTAGCTGTGGAAAGTGGCTACTTTCAACAGCGCAAGAGCAGATTTTTTAGGCAAGTGCGCTGTTGAAAGCTGTCATGGCCAGAATAGCCAAATTTTCGCCCAGATAAAGAATTTTTGGGCTTGAATGATTTGAATCCTTCTTCAATAAGCTGGTTATGAATTATCAAATCAAAATCTGAAGGCCATTCTTGGAGATGAAAGTAAAAAGGGCATTTTTTGACTAGATTTAGTGATTTTCAAGGGAAAAATGATAGGGATTTTTGGCACACATCATCAAATTCGAATTCCACTTTCAAAGGGACAGATCAAAGAGCCTTGGAAGGCTAGGCTACACTTCATCAACTTTCAACCAATGTTTGAAGACCAAAAGATAGAGGTTGACCTCATCTTGAGGAGCTCTCCTTATCTTTTGTGAATTAGTTTTGACTTTCTATTTTTAGAATATCAGATCCATTGTTTTAGGATCTGAAACTAATTGTAAGAGGCTATAAAGCCAAAGACATTTGGAGCTCTATGGGGGTTAGATTTTGAGTGATACCATACTGCTACTGTAATCACAGACTTATTCTTATTATACAGAAAATTACAAGCTTCTTTCAGTGGTGTTTGTCAGATTTTCTCTTCTTATCTTTGATATCTTATGAGTGAGGTTCTTTGTTGATGCTCATTCAGTCTGCATGTGACTGTCATCTCATTTGTTGATTGATTTAGTTGATGATCATAAGTTATTTCTTTGGTTGTTAAATCCATTGTACTTGTTGGTATGAAGTATAATCTGATTCAATAGCCTTTTTTCCCTTACATTCAATCAAACTTTGTCTAACTGCATTACTAGAAAGCCTTGTGAGATTTTATATTACAAGACAGTCTTGAATACACAGTTCAGTACGTAGATATTCATCTTGATCCACAAACCATTTCAATTATTTAGAAAATTGCTTCAAAAAGAGTTAGTTACCAGGCATCTCCGACTTACAGCCTAGGAGAGTTTCCTGGAGTGATAACACCCTTTACTGCCACATCATTTATGTCAAACAATATTTATAAAGGGACCAGTCCCTTTGGGATGTGATTGTTGGGTAACTAGACAATGTGATGATTAGCAATTTTACTCAACAACTCATTAGCATGGGGACTATTTGCAGAATCCTGGTCCTGATCAATATGTTGAAAACTCCTCAACAGTTTCCAGAAATATTTTGATCTTAATATCATCCTCGAACACTTTCCAATGCTTGACATTGTCAGGTATAGAGGGTTTATATCTTACTTCTATGTCATACCTGAGCTTAGGTGGCTGAGGGATTATGAAATTACTTGCTGAGGCGGCCAAAGAGTCGGCCACTATATTCTTCTCTCTCGGGATGAATAAAATGTTGAAGGCCAAGACAAAACTGTCAATCAGGTCCCACACTTCATTCCTATAGGTTCTGAGCCTAGGATGCTTAGCTTGATACAGATTTTTGATTTGATTAACAATCAATTATGCATTTCCAAACACAGATATTTCCTTGATCCCCATGTCTTTTGTATCCCTTAAGCCCAAAACAAGAGCTTCATACTCTACCACATTATTGGTAGCTTCAAATTCCAGTTTATATGATAGAGATATGGCTTCCTGAGCTGGTGAAACAAATACCACTCCAGCACCAGCAACATCCTTAGAGGAGGCTCCATCAAAAAACATTTTCCAAACAGGGGTGGTGGAGAAAGAAACTTCATGAAAAACCATGGACTATTTTTTTAGCTTTAAAGTAGGCTTAGGGGCATTAGTGAACTACAACAAACTGTCCCCCAACTCGGTGTCAAGTGAAAATATAGGATCGTTGGTGGGATCAAATTCATCACTAATAATATAGGTGAACTGAGCCTCTTTGTACGGTCTTCTATGCTCCCCTCTAAACACTAGAATGGTAGCATATGTGAGGTCCATCTGCAAGGTTCCTCCAAGCCTTTTAATCCAAGATCTTGGAAAAAGCATGCCAAACTTGGGAGGAAAATCAGCCACCACAATATCCATGACCACACTTTTCATGGGAAGCTGAAAAAAGGTCACAACTAGGTCTTTGATAACCCCAAGACATTGTACCCTCCTTGAATCAAAGGATTACAAATCATGATAATATTTTTTGATCTCTAATCTGAGCTCTTCCATAACAGTTTTGGGCATGAGATTATGAGATTCCCCAGAGTTCATCAGACAATTATGCAGCACCTTATCATGTATGTTCAGTGATGTGTAGAAAGGAGAGGGTGAATCATCTCTATCTTCTACCATGTGACCTAAGATGACTGTTGGCTTTTCATCTTGGAGATTTACTGAGTCTGTGGAATGGTAGGATGGCTCAGACTGCAACAGCTTAGAGAGGGACCTTTTGAGGTCTCCATGCTTAACTAGCTTTGAAAAGGGAACCAGGATCCTGATCTTCTGAATTTCATGCTCAAAGCTAAAAGAGGAAGGGGGATTTATAATCTCTCTCACCTATGGGACGGGGTCTTTGGCTATTGGTGGGGGATTCTGAGATTTCTTTTCTTTATCATTTTTTACTGCATCTTTGGTAGGTTTATCTACTTTGGAAGGTTGAACAGGGATGTCAGACTTCTATTCTTTCTTCTTTGACCTGAGGTTATATTTGTTTGGACTGCTATTGGATTTCTCCCCCTTACTCGGCTCATTTATTTGGTTTTCTAAGAGAGACTCCTCGTATGAAGATTGATTCAAGTGAGGGAATGGGGAGGTATCTCCAAGACAATGGATCTCAGGATCTATCTCTTCCTCCTCTCCTTCTTCATCAGCAACAAGGTTATTTTGAAGAGGGGTTTAGATTTTTTGATCATCCCTGTCTCTGATTCTGGGTTATCTTTGGAGGATCTGAGGGGCAACATTAATTTGTCTTCTAAAATTGTTTTTGTTATCAGCATTTTGGGAACTTTTATAACTTTGCTTCCCTTCGAGTTTCATTTTCTCCATTTCTACAGAAAGGGTGTTATTGGATAAATCGGTAGGTGCGGACACTAACTGATCTCCCTAGATCCACCTAGATCTAGAACAAAACACACCAGAACATGATGCTTTCCTTAAGTTTTAGATATTGAATTTACTAACTAAAGAGGGATATGTGACATACCATTTAAACACCACTTCCTCTCGCTATCGCCATCCTAGCTCCATTCCAACGCTCATACAATGATGATCCTACAAAAGAACGCAACCAACCAAAGTGATAGTAATAGCATAAACACAATATAAACCTATGTATGTGATCAAGGAATCATACAATAAAACACAACAAGCTTTATAGGAAAGAAGCATATTATTGTATCATATTAAATGTGAAAGATAGATTACAACCATGGCCTTGATGTCATAAGGTCCCTTCCAACTATCCCCAGTATGGTCGCCAATTTTGTTATTGGATAAATTGGTAGGTGCGGACACTAACTGATCTTCCTAGATCCACCTAGATCTAGAAAAAAACACACCAGAACATGACACTTTCCTTAAGTTTTAGATATTGAATTTACTAACTAAAGAGGGATAGGTGACATACCATTTAAACACCACTTCCTCTCGCCATTGCCATCCTAGCTCCGTTCCAACGCTCATACATTGATGATCCTACAAAAGAACGCAACCAACCAAAGTGATAGTAATAGCATAAATGCAATATAAACCTATGTATGTGATCAAGAAATCATACAATAAAACACAACAAGATTTATAGGAAAGAATCATATTACTGTATCATATTAAATGTGAAAGAGAGATTACAACCATGGCCTTGATGTCATAAGGTCCCTTCCAACTGTCCTTCGTTCCCCACACACTTCCACTACAAGAATTCTGAGAGCATAGATCTGATAATATTCACAATCTATCTTGACAAAATGGCTCATCTAGCCAAGCCAACAATCTCCAAAGCTCAATCCAATCCAAGCTCCAAAGCTCCATCTCATCCAAGCCAACTTTCTCCATGAGAACTCCTCTCCTTTTATAAGCTGGAGAGGATAAGGTGAGGAGGATAGGATGATACCACCAAATCATGAAAGCGAGTAATATCCAAACCATTCGGATGCCACCTCACCATGGAAGTTTCTCCTTCTAGAAGCATCGAGAAGATGCTCATTTTTCCCACATATGAGCATTTTTGCACCTTGCTTATAGAGAAACTTGCAAACCTCTCACAACCCAGCTATGGTGCATCCTGTGAGAATCAAGCATTCTCGCACCCTAGCAATAGTGTAGCATGCGAAAATCATCTTTAATAGGGTTTTTACAAAGGAAAATGCAACTTATTTTCTCAGGAAAAGTTCTTCTCCCTTCTTTCTTCGGGAACTTAGGCCACTAACCCCTCTGAAGACTACAGACAGGTTTACATCATTAACAATCATAGGGATGATGAAAATAATGTGTAACAGCCACCCATTAATACTATCTCAGGTGAGAGAATGTAGTGCACCTTATGCGTTGCATTGCCTTCTGGTTTACCAGGAGGGCTAATAGTCTTAGAGGCTTTGTTGGAACCCTGAACAGACATGAACCCTGGGTCACTCAAACTTAGATAGGATATATATATTAATAACCAACACTCATCCAAGCAATTAAATTCCTTGTTATAACAATCTAAGACAACATGATGTTAGTCCAACCAATGCATACCAATTAGGAAGTCATAAGAACCTAAAGGTATGATATTCAATTCTGCACTGGTATTTACCCCATTCATGTTCATTGGACATGCTTTAACCATCTCATTAATATTTCTTTTAGCTCATGTAGCTAGACGCACCATCCAAGGTTTTCCATGTTTGCTTCTTGGCAATTGAAATATTTCCACCATTTTAGGATCTATATAAATATGACTATCTCTTGAATCAATTAAAATGGAAATGGGATGATTATTAATCTTACCTTCCATTTCAATCATATGTGACTAAAATTCAGCTTGCTTGTTGTCCAAGGCTTCATAGATCTTAGGTACACTTCTTCCCATGTCCTCCATTTTTTCATCTTGTTGTGTATTGTGAAGATTCCTTACTTTTTCACTTCTCTGAGGGAAATCGTTTTACATATTATCTCCCTTACAACCCCAACATTGAATAGGTTGTTTCCTTCACCTTTTCCCCAATGGCTCTATCATTCTGGACTCTTTAGTAGATGATTTTTCCTGATAGTTATTTATGAAGAATGGTGGATTAACCCCCTTCTTCCTCTATTCCATATTTATTTTCTTCTTGTCTTCCCAACCTTTTTGGTAAGATGCTTTCCATTTTTGCTTCTCATAAAGGCACTTATCCCTTCTTATTGTTTCTTCCAATGTTTTGGGGTCATCATATTGTATCCTGTCACTGATGAATGGTGGAATTCCACTCAAATATCTATGAGACTTAACTTGCTCATCTTTGATGAAGGAAACATATTTCAACAATTCTAAAAACCTTCTTTCATACTCATCTATGGTCATACTTCCAATCTTGATTTCAAAGACTTTATTCATTTTATTGTCATAGTATATTTTAGTTAAGTATTTCCTTTGAAAATACCTCTTGAATTCTCTCCAAGTCACCTTGTTCTCATCAATAGGTTGTACTTGTACATATTGATCCCACCACATCGATGTTTTTCCCTTGAGCTGATAAATGGAAATTATACCTTCTGCATGTGAAGAGTAATTATGAAATTGAAAATACTTTCTCATATTCAAAAACCATGTCTCAGCATCCTCATCCTTCTTTTGTTCCCCATCAAAGGTAGGAGGCTTGATTTTGTTCATTTCTCCCTGAAGTTCATCCACTCCATACTTCTTCTTTTGTTTTTTGACAGGGGATGGACTTGCATTGTTGCACGCTCTCCTAGTTGAATATCTTGGAGAGTGATGGTGATGCCTTCCAACACTCCTTCTATGCATTGTTCTTCCCCTCTTACCATGAGACTCATGGCTCCCTGATTCACTTGACTCAATTTGCTTATCCATATTCTTCTCAATTATGTCAAAACTCTACATCAACTTGATGTTAAAGTCTTCATGCTACTCTTTGTCTTTCATAAGCCTCTCATTATCAGTTTTATGACTCAGGACATCCTTTTGCAAAAATTTTATGATTTCCACCAATTTCATGCTTTCCTCCTTACCTTCACCATGTCCATTTGAATTTGTACCTTCATTACCCATATGGACATACATTCCTTTGATCACTTATTCATGGCTATAAATTCCATGCACATCTTCCATGATTCTAAACTTTTGTTGATCATGCTCTAATATAATGTTGTTAACTCTGCAAAATGTGCAGCCAACAAAATTTTTTAGGCTAAACAACTTGACAAATAATCAAGTGATGTACAACTCTATTTTCATACAACATCAAAATTTCTTTCTTTTGATTTCCTATGAATATTAACTTCCTAATTGTCTTCATGTGCTTTACATCTCAATTATTAGAATGCGCCAGTTTTACATACACCACTCTTAAAAAGTAGCGCATACACCTTACATCACTATCTAGTGTGCAGATTTTTCTGTCGCGTGCCCATCTTTGTTAAGCACGGCTTCTGTTTTGCGCACCCATAATATATGCACATTGCAATCACTACACCATACAACGTCAATGTATTAAGTTTTTCATACTGCGTGCACCACTAGTACAACATTGCACGCACATCCAAATTAGATTCTAATTGTTCTATGCCATACTTCAAACACTCATTTTGCACAACAAATTATTACTTGTGCACCAGAAATATGCATTATGTGATGCCAAACTTACCACATTTTACCATGCACTCATTTCTTGTGTATTCCATAAGTTATACATGACACAATACCAAAACTTATTGTACATATCTTGTACACCCTTCTTTTCTGTGCAACACTAATGTTTAGCACGCACACTTGCGCAACATTACTTTACCACATTATCGTTCTACACAATGCATTGCCCAATTTATTGCACACTCCTATGCACATTGATCTTTATGTGTGTCTTCGTTGCTTAGTGCACATAGCACTCTCGACACTTCATTGATTTTTCATAGATATTTGATGCAAAAATTAGGGCTTTTTCTCAAAGGTCACCCTATTTTCCACCATGGACTTTCTACAACTATGAAATTTGTTCAATTTCATGCCAGTACATCTAGTTTTAACTTTTTCAACAACAAATTATTGTGTGTTCCACTGGTTGACATTTTTGGTGCAACTGGTTTTTCAAACTCCTTCAGAAATTGTGAATCTTATACAACAATTCCACTCAATCTATCTTAGCTTCTATGTAACTTCATATTTCACTAGTTTATGATTGAATTTCCTTAAATAAGGATCAAAATAAGGAATATCTCTCCCCTTAAACAAATTTCCCCAAACTCTTCATGAATTAAGCCACGAAAATTTGGTGCTTTTACCCAATTCCACTCAATTGCTTCAATTTATGTCATAGACGCACTATAACTCGAAAATTCAGCCACTCTTGAATTCAATTTTTCTACAAAAACTTCACTTCGGCATGATGTTAAATCATCCCATCCAGGATCAGTGTTGAAAACCAGGCTCTGATACCAATTTGTAACACCCCCAGCCACCAGTTGGGCAATGTCACTTGAAACTCTCTTGTTATGATACCAATTTACCAAAAATGCCTCTGAAATTTCTCTAACAACTCTGTCACTTACTAAATGATATAATTACTCTACAACACATGATTAAATATATATTCACCACATAATTATACACAATCATAACATAATTATACATGCAACATAAATAACATAAACCCATGACAATAATTGCATAAATATTACTACAAACATGATTTAACACACAGTTTGGCACTTATCATTGCAATGAAGACACCAACTATGATCATACCTTCCACATTCCTCCCAACCTTAGACATCAATGTTCATAAATCACAATAGTTGGTCACCCCCGAGATGAGACTAAACTTCACTTGGGTAAGGGTTCCCAACCAGGATAAAGTCTCTCACTCAACAAGAACTTGGTCACAGATAAATCAGTCATAGGTGACTCAATTACAGGAAAGTTCATCACATATGTCAATTCACACTGATAACCTATAGTCTCTCATTCCCCACATGCTTGTCCCATTCTAGGAAGTGTGCCCCCTCTCTCCTCAACAGTCTTTTTTCTTCCCCACTTCCCTTCCGGGGCTTCAACAATAGCCTGAACATGAAGTCTTAGAGCCATGTCACTGCAATTTGGAACCTTGGGAAATAATTCCCAACAACTCTTTCAACTGGAGAGAATGCAATCTTCCACAAGCCTAACAACCCGCCTCTCCAATATAGCTCTCCAATATAATAAATATACATGTATCTACATCAATAATCATCCTATTGGTCATAATATCAATCAGGTTCACTCACCGAATAATTCTCTAACAGTATATTCATCTTGATGACAGAACAATCAACTATCGATCACCCCACAGTGATGGTCTAATAAGCGATATATGATAGATACTAGAATGGACTAAGTCCAAATTATTTGATTGCATGTTCCCAACTTGACACCTATCAAGTTGAGAACATCCTTCAGTCCACAACATGTGCCCCAACTTGACACTTTTCATGTTGAGAACTTCCTTCATCCACTTTTCCCCTACATAGGATGTAGGATATAACAATATATCCTTACTTTACACTTTTTAAGAAATATTGATAAAACATTCCTTATTGGCTTTAAGCCCCTTTAACTCAACCCTCTTAACCTCAACTAGTGGAGTTTAATCCCCTCAAACTCTTTTACATGGTTGGTTTATCATAGGGATGTATTTTCATTAAATTTTCTTGTGATAACATTTACATTCTTAGTACCGCAGTAATGATATGTTGCATCCAAGCTCACCAGCCTCAAAACACAAACCTTGCGCACTAAAATAGTGTGCGTGGAACTTCTAAGCTACACACACTCTTTCTTCAAGGTGCCACCTTGGCGCCCTTACATAGGTGCTCATTACATCATGAATTATATACAAAATGCTTCTCCGACCTTCAAAAACCTACACCATAAGCCAGTGCACACTGAATCTAGGGTTGTGTGCCTTCTCCCTCAATGCGCCATCCTTTCACACTAACACTTGTACACGTTGCATATATTAAGTTGTTTTACTTTTAGTGTGACATTCCTATGTACTTACATAGGAGTGCACCAAAACATTAAACTATGCATGTATCATTTTACAACTGTGTGCACTCCTTTGGTGTGTGATTCTCGCGCACTAACTTAACACATGCAAAATCAAACTAAATTTCTATTCTCTCAACTCATTAGATTATAAGTAAAGTATAGTTACATGGATATTTACAATTTTGGGGTTCATCCTAGGGGTATTACAGAGATGATAGTAGAAATATCTAAGAGGTAGGGTTTGAAATATAAGGTGGTAGCACATTAGGGCCTTAGATATCAATAATTAAAGAGAAGGATTGTTAGAGTGCAAGCACTTTTGGGCTCTAGGAAACTTTTCTCCCTTCTTAAGTTCTTGAATTAAGTTATAATCAAGATTCTAGAATAAAATTTCTTAAGTGCTACCACTTTATGGATTTAGGAGATTAACTCTATGTAGGACTCTATGTAGGATTTCCTTCATGAATTATGAATGAAATTACCCTTGTGAGAGGAGGAAGCACTTATGCTCCTCTCTCAGGGTTTTATGAAGAAAATATTTTCAATATGAACAAGTAGAATTTACCATTTAATCATTCAATAACTTGAAATGAAATGCAAACATTTACTTACCTCACCAGGATATGACAAGAATATACCCTAATTGTAGAAATTCCATCAAAAAATCAGCAAAATCCATCCACAATTAATCATCCAATCAAGTTGCATGAGTGTAGAAGATAGAGATAGCTCTATAGGGATAAAATTTCAGACATAGTGCTCTCACAATGGAGAGAATGTGATGATACAAATGAGTCTTGGCTAGCCATATTTATATGGGAAATTCTAGCCATCAAAATATTCCAATAAAAATTCATGTCTCTTCAATAAGAGGGTCAACCCCTTCCAATTTTCTTTTCAATTTACAAAATTTAAATTTACATTAAACAAAACCTTAAAAAGGGTGATGTCATGCCCTTGTAGGGTGATGTTAGGCTAATAGGATTGATGTCAAGGATGAAAATGTGGAATGTTGAGCCTCCAAAGCCTACATGTCACTCTCTCAAGTGTCGAGGTCCATGATACATGCCTCCTCCATCAATCCATCAAGCAATCCATCAAACCCTAGCCCCTAAGTGACATCATGGGATAGGAGGGTGATGTCTAGGCCTCCAAAGGATATCATTCAAGTGGAGAAGGGTCGAGTCTCATATTCTAGACATGCCAATATGCCTCCAAAGGAAAATTCCTCCATCATCAAGGTGCAACGCTCATCATCAAATGGTGCCCCAAACATGGGGTCTAGCATCCATCATGTGGGAAAGGTCTTGCCAAGACAAAAACGTACACCCTACAATGGTCCACAATCCATATGAATCATGCCAAGTAATCCACATATAATAAGAGAACCACCCAAACGTGTGCATCAAACCCCCCTTTCAAACTAAACAAATTCTCAAAGACCTTATAATTTTTTCCTAATTTAGGTATGGGACGGGTGTCAAGGTTCCCTATTGGGTTAGCCAATCCCCAATTCAATGGTGTTTCCTAAGGAGAAACTATCTAATTCATGTAGTGAGCATGAGGTGGATTTGGGGCAATACTTCTAGGAATGGGGTTCTTAACATACAAGGGTTCATATTGTCTCATTTATGGGTTCCTTTGTAGAGGGTGTGCTTCCCTTCATTTGCAATGCAACATTTTTCCAAGCTCTTTTATTGTAATTAATTGATTAAGGTCCAAAACATTGAGTACTATGTGCAATGTGAAGTAAAGAGTATTGTGATTCCACTTGAAGATAGAAACACAAAAAGTGCCATATGCAATGGAAAGTAAGGGACACCGCAAAATTCATTTCCTCAAAAAACGAGAAATGTATTAATTATGTGATTTCTTTTGCATGTATTCATTTTTTGGAGAATCATTTTACTGTTTCCATGACCTGAGGGAGAGCATCTAGAAGGATAATATTGGATTTGATATTTTACTAGCTACAACACCTCTGGGGCTTTAGCCCCTTATTGGGTCAATGAACCCAAAAACCTAGAAGATGAGGAAACAAAGGGGAAGAAGGATGGAAGGTGGTAAGTATGACCCTTCAAGGAACCACCTAGTAGAAACCCTTTTCCCGAGTGTGACCAACTTGCTAGGAAAAAATGACAACCACCAAGGTGAAATTAGGTAAAAGATATAGTTTCCAAGAAAATGTTACATAATTGAGAAATGACTCTTTGCAACATGTTCAAATGCTTCAAATATTAAAGTGACACTCACCATAACACCAAAATTGTTACCTAGTGAAGCAAGACTTGTTGTCCTTTGGGACTAAGCCAATGTAGTGGATGTTTCTTTGTTGTTGATGATGAGTGGTGATAAACATAAATAGGGGGGACCCTGTAGTTTTTTCTACTCAATATGACTCTCGACATTCCATGTCTACTTCCCGTGGGCCTCGAGACATGATCTCCATAGTTACCTCTAGACTGAGGGGGTAACAGGGTAGTATTTCTCATCAAGGGCATAGACAAAAGCCTCCCAAGTGAGTTCTAGCCCAAAAATTGTAGACTCATCTACGACATGTTTCTGATAGTAATTTTCCCACCATTCTCTGACATGGGGAAGGGATTTAAGGAGCGCAAAGGTGATTTTTTCACTGTTGGATGGACAGAGAAATAACCCTCTAGCAAACTTAACCATTTTTCCAAAGTGTCAGTGTTTATATGGAATTCAAATAAAGGAATATCAAAAATAACTTGTACCTTGAAGGGTGTCACACCTCTAAAGTGACTACTAGTTGAATGTTCCTTCGTTGCTATTGGAAGCTATCGAAGGATTTGGGAGAAATCATCCATCATCTTGTTCCTTTGTTGTGCAAGGGATTCCTCGAGAAATAGTTTGATAGGATCTCTTGCTACATCATCTCTCTTTTCCTCTTCCATGGGAGGTTTCTTGGGTCAGTGGGAGTGTTCTTACCCAAGCTCAACTAGTTCAAGACCTAATTCTTGATAGTTTGACCTCGTCGGGGACATGCATAGAGAAAAAACAAAGAGCATATTGCTCTGATACCACTAATACGGATTTTGTTGAGAGCGAAATGAAGGTGAATATATAACAAATAAACACATAGAGATATTGCAAGAAACATAGTAATACAGTTGAACTCATATTCTATTAATGAATGGAATACAAAATATTGTAAAATGTAAAGTGCAAAAACTAGGTAGAATCATGGTAGATTATCCCTAAAGAAAGACATGTGTCAGATATGCTCATTCAAGAAAAAATGATTACAAATATTTCAAAAAGGACTTTTTAACATAATGCATCAATAAGAAAACCCTAAACATCCAAAACCCTAACCCCAAAAGATGAAACGCAAAAACGTTTGTTGGCCACAATGCAGTTAGTTAATACATCAACTTCCAAGGGGCATAACATTTACATACGATCTCTATTTGGGGTGCTCAGTAACTAGTTCGAACGGTCTAGCCGAGAAGTACACATTTTGAACTACCCAACATTTTCCTTCGGTAATATGTTGGGTGTTCTCGCACCAAAAAAATATCGTTTAGGGCCTCAAAATGGCACCAAAAGTTTGGGACCCGAAAAACTATAGAAAAACTGCCAAGATGTGGAATCATTTTGAATTAGTGGAATAAGTGGGTTGTTATAGAAAGATTTTCCTCATTATTGCTATCTTTCACAGAGGGCTTTTTCCATTTCCCTATGCAAACTTTTCATCGCGTTTTTATGAATCCAGAGCTAAAAATATACATTTTTCCACATATGCGCTCCCTATAAGTTACACAAGATGCGTATATGCTTTCTACTCCATTACAACTCACATATATCAGGATTTGTGCTAGAAAATACAAAATGAGGTCGGGTTTCCATGTCACGACAGAAGATCTCTGATCCTTGGCCTTCCATATACTGGAAACATTCTGACTCGGCCCTTCAGTTGCATTCTGGAGGCTATAAGAGCACAATTTCAAACTATGGAAAAGAGGAGAAAGCATTCAAATTTGAGAGCAAAGTTACTCTAGAGAAATTACTTCATATTGAGTCTACATCCCTTTGTCCCTCAAGTCTGAACATAGTGTTCAGCCTCCAAGCTCTTCCCTTATTATTGAGAGGACCTCTTTGCCTCTTTCTCATGAGCTTGCCTTTGGTGGAGGATTGAAGTGGTGGAGACCCAGTTGGAAGGAAATTAGTTTCTTGGTTTTGAACCATGTCAACACAGAAATTTGTAATGTTGATGCTTCTGCTGATCAATTATTAATAGAAATACTACTTTCCCTTCCTATTGGTATCTTGAAAATATATGATTATTATCCATGGGCGTGTTTGTAATGTCTATTAATGGATTATGCTATCTGATGTGTTAACTCCTTTTATATCATCACTATATACTTGCTTTGCTTGTTTGTTGAGAACTTCTTGCAGGTATAAAGCTTTGGGTCAAAGTGCTCAACTGTGGAACATCAAACGTTGGATCGAGGTAGGCCTCTTTCTTGTATTGCACATTAGTCTATATAGCATATCTTGGAATTGAGTTGATTTCTACAGTCACGTCTATCTGTTGTGGTTTACCCTTGGCCATAGAGAGTTTTTACCTTGTAACAGAAATGGTGACTCGACTAAGGAGAGATCTTCCTTCTAAGGGTTGAAGTACTTTTTCTTCTTACATTTCTCTTTTTCCTTTGTGTTTCTTGACATATCACTGCTTGATAGATCCTGTTCACTCTGAGTCTAAGTTTTCATCCTTTTACCCTTGCCTAGCCTTGTTTTAAAGCATATACCCCTTTTTTCCTTGACAGTCACGTATACACGCCTGTTGTCTCACTACAAGAAGTATATATATGCTTTGTTCTCCTGAACAGCCATGTATACCACTTCCCCTCGCTTGTTTGCCTGGTTGAGTGACTGATGGGTAGGATTTAAAGATTGTTGAGCCTTGTTAGGTCTCTGTAGTGTCTGTTGAGATTATCTAGGATGACAGGAAGCCTATTTGGAGTTGAATTTTTGGGCGTAGATTTCTCTTTGTTTTCTATTTTTAATTTGTCCTTGGCTTCTAGGTTGTTTGCTTGGCTACCTGTTATTTTGCTTGAAGTTACTACTTTTATACAAAGTAGAAATCATGTCAAGTTGCTTATCAGTCCATGCATTTTATTTTTAGAATATTGAAAATACAAAAACAGGCATTTTTCATTGGTTGGCATTTTTGTTTTTGAATTTTTATCATTAGCTTGGCACATTTAGAGAAAGATTGTATTTTACTTCTGAATTGCAGATTTGAATTTGAAGACTACATTGTTTTTATTAGCATATCATTCATTGAAAACTTAAAGATAGACATTGCATTATATCCATATTTATTTTCTGGCAGAGCCATAACACCATGAGTTTCACTTCCATACCTTTTTGAGTAACCACAACCAATAAAATTTACGCTTTAAACTAAAATTGATTAGTCACGATTTTATTTTTAGGGTGCACAAACTAGCTTAGGATTTAGTGCCTTGGAATAGGATTTTGTGAGTAAACTTCTCCAAGGAAATTAAATCAACATATGTATCTGAGACAGGGATTTGAGAAGTCCATTGTATAATCGGTAATATCAGGAGGCTCTGCTCACACCGGAGTTAATCACGAGGTCACGCGAAGTTAGTTGAAGGGATAACCCCTGGATACTCACCTAGCGTCAGAGATATTTCTATGGATTTATTCATATTTGGGGATCTTGCTAGTTCCCATACCTCTGTGACAGGTGGTGATTTCAAGGTTTTGGACTTTTCTACCCTACCCATACGGTGATCCGGACTTACGATTGCTCGCCTGTGCATCGGTTATACAGTGGTTTATTAGTTTCTTGACTTAGGTATCTCATAGGTTACTTACAGGGATTATTCTACTTGTACCCTAAGTCAGATAAGGGTCAGACAACACACAACCTTTATGGAGGATTACCTCTTTGGGGGGATCTGACCGACTAGTTGTTAAACCCACGAGGGCCTTTATAACTGATTATGTTACCTCCAAACTTTAGCGTGGAGTCTTAGGTCCCTCCTGGACGAGATATACCTTCTTTTGTGAGGGAGGCCACTCAACCACTTTAGCCCATTTGCATGCATATTGGCCGTTTGACTTTTTGGTATGCTCTTTGACTACTAGTTGGCCGTAGGAGTCTCTTTTTTGTTTTATTGTCATGGATAGTGGAGTTCCTTTTACTCCTCCTTTCACCGCTACCCACCCTATGATGCCTTCTCATTTCATGGGGGCAGACCCTTCTGTTTTTTACAATGGTATGCACGATTACAATGCTGAGTCCGCACCTTGGGTCTCTAGTCATTTTTCTGTTGATATGCCTTCCCACATGCAACCCCCTCCCTGGTCTGCATATATGAATCCTAGCATTGGACTCGAGGGCACCATCGTTCCCATGCCCACTTCTTCATTTGATATGAGTCGTGTTCCCATGGGAGGTTGGAAACTTCCCCCTTATGGATCTAATCCTAGCTATGCTCTTTCAGGAGCCAATGCTCAGATGGGTGATTTTTCCACTTATTACATCCCACCCATGTATCTTTCATCTTCTATGTCGGTCCCTTTAAACACATTTTCCACTACAGGTCCTCAATTACCACCAGGTATTTCATATGGAGAGAACTAGTTTTATGGTTCAGTCTACCCTCTTTATGGGACCCCTTCACAAGGGGGAAATATATACCCTCACTCGAATAATCCTTATCCTACCTCGATCTCTTCACAGACGTTAGTGATGATGCCCGTCCAGACCTCTTCAGACCAAATTGGCATAAACCATCACGTTTCTAGGCAAGGACAGGGAATACACCAAGATCCTTTATGGCCTGCAATGTTTTAGAATCAATCTTTCCCCAGACCTTGGAATCAAATACCACAATCTATTTCTAGCCCAGTCACTGTCAGTCATACTGGTGCTCCATCACCAACCTCTGCCAGTCATGTCGGCAATGGGTCGACATTTTCTACAAATTATGTTGACAACTCACTCCCAACCTCTACCATTTATGTTGGGGGCACCATATTTTTCACCCCAAATCATAGCCATGTCACGTCTCCTGCTTCTATTCATCATACAGGAGATGACTCTCTTTCCTCTGCTAGTTACATTGAAAATCCCATACACCTCAGATGTAAGCCTAAATTCTTTTGCAGGACTTCCAAACGAAATCACCTTACGTGTTTGTGTCTGATTACTGCCGAGATACCAAAAGCATGGGGCTCACCCAAGATCCCTTCAGATTCTGAGGCATCCGTGGTTTCTCTTCACACCACTTCTCCCTTGATCGTCTCGGTGGTTCCACCAACGCAATATTCTCCCAACCTCACCCCCTTTGTTAAGGGTGAAGCATCTCTTGCCCCTGTTACTATGCATCCTCTTCAGCCTATAATTGAAGAAGTGGCCACACGAATGCAATCTCTGGTCAACCCTACTCTCCCTGAAGAGAATGACGCACCTATCAGTCATGTCATCAACATTTCAAATCCTCCCCCTTCTAAACGAGAGAGATTTATTCTTCCCTCGAATGCTCTCCCTCCAGGCCCTAACGAGGTTCCTTTCGATTGGGATGACCTAATGGGACATCCCATTCCCCCACCTATGTCTTTTCCATTAAGAAACATTATTTGAACCATCACGGAGACTGTATCCTCCTTTAGCACCTTCTCCTTCTTAACTTGGAAAGCCTTGGGTTTTCCCAAGATCTTGTTAGCTATCTGCAAGATACTGACTTTCGATAGAAGGTCGGTATGGGAGCCTTGGCCTCCCCCTTTACATGTTGATTAGACTCCCAATAACAAGTTTTAGTTAATCTCTTTTCCGACTCGTCTAAAAATTGAAAAGATCACCGAGTGATTTGTCCCTTTCACACTTGTTAAAATTGGATTTGAAAGATTATGAATCTTAGTTAAGCTCTTTTCCGACTCGCTATCAAAAATAGAAAAGATTGCCGAGTGAACTTGTCTTTTTCACACTCGTAAATTGGATTTCAAAATATGTCTATTTGGCACAAGTTCACCCCTTTTTCACACCAAGTAGACTAAAAGATATAAAAAAGGACATTTTTTGGCGTTAAGCTGTGATTGCATCTCATACCCTCACTTGTTGTATTGAGCCTTTAGCCGGTTCTCTCTTTGCGTTATAAATCATTGCCTAAGCAGTTTGCATCATCAACCAAGCAGAGCCTTGTTTTTATCCTTCACAATTTGACACCCTATACCCTGGAGGGAACACCACCCCAAGTGTCCATCTCCCACATGAATTTCCTTGCATTGAGCATAGGTATGTTCCACTGATGGAACTAGTTTTGCTTACTTGCGACACTCATTCCCTCCTCTGTATCATAGAATTCATTTGTTATGAAAAAAAAAAAAAGACGGGCAGGAAGGGAATACTATATTGTAATTGGCAGTAGTCGTGTTGCCTTTGAGCAGAGCACAAATTTATTGAGTCCTTTTGTCATCATAATTTTGGGTTTAGCATGACCTTAGGAAGTTGATCTCTCTACAGAGTTTTATCTACCGACTGGTTACTCTTCCAGTCCCTATAGAGAACGTTATTGATGCCTACTGCATCTAATTGTCACATCATTGAGTCCATGTTGTCGGAGTCCACCATATGTCTCATGCTCTTTTTCAAAGGAATTCTATCAACCTATGTCATCCACTCCTCAAAAATATTGACTTTGCATGTCGGCCATACCCTCACTTTGTCTCAGAATCACATGATACTTTGGTCTTATCATCCACCTTGGCCCTACTTTCATCAATGGTAGGTCACCTTGAACCCAACAATCAACATTTCATCATTGGTCGTTGATTGGGTGGTTTCCCTTATGTTTGAAGGCAAGACATCTATTCACACTTTGGGATTTGTGTAGTGTCTTGGATTCCATTAGCCTTATTGGTGGTTTCCTCGCCTTTGTCAGAAATTTTTCATCATTGGTTGTTATTCAGAGGGTCCTTTTCATGTACCGCTTGCATTTGGCACATGCGAAAGACACACGGGATTGTTGGTTCGTGAACATGTTCTTCGTCTGATCTCCACCAAATCATGAAGCTCCTGCTTTGTTCCTCGTGTTGATTGATGAGAGATGCCTCAATGCTCTCCTTTCAACGGGTCTCTTTCCATCCACTTCAACTCATTTATTCTGGATATGGGACCTAGATTTTTATGAGTACCTTGAGGCTTGCAGTTATTAGTGGTAGGCTCTCTCACCATTGACAGATGGGAATACATCAATGTCTCCTAATCAATGGATATCTCAAGTGTTCAACACCAACTCCTTTATTCACATTTGTAGAGATGTACTCGGTGCAATGATACCTACTTTCATTATCGGTAGGTTGTCTTGCATTTGTTAATGATATAATTCAATGACCAGTAATCAAACGATGTCTCATCGTGTTCAAACTCAACTCATTTATTCACATGATGTAGACTTGCACCATTGGCAGATAGTGTAGAAGACTTGAAGACATCACTATGTGGCTGTAGCTTTCTTGAGTTATTGCTTCCATTTCATTGGACCAGTACCTATTTCACTTCAGTGATCATGGGAGATCAGATTGTACTCCATGGTATACAGATATCTTTAGATTGATTTTTGAGACTAGTTTCACTGGGCCTTGTTTGTGACTATGACAGCTTTTGGCATATAACCGCATTTTTATTTGCCTATTCATGGCCATGAACACTTGTTTGGTATATTTCCCACATGGATCTGCATTATATTCCTGGCAACCATGCATGCAAAGTCAGTACATAATGTAATAAGCAATTGAGATCATCCAGCTGGTTCTCTACCACTCTACTTCTGGGTTATTTATAATGTATTTTGGTCATCGTAGATACTACTCTGATCTCACACATTAGGGGGCATCTATTATAGCAAGATTTTCCTCACTATTTCTATCTTGCACAGAGGGCCTTTTTCCATTTCCTTATGCAAACTTTTCATCTCTTTTTTATGAATCCAGAGCTAAAAATATACATTTTTCCACATATACACTCCCTATAAGTTATAGAAGATGTGTATACGCTTGCTACTCCATTACAGCTCGTGTATATCGGGATTTGTGCCAGAAAATACAAAATGAGGTCAGGTTTCCATGTCATGACAGAAGATCTCTGATCCTTGGCCTTCCATATACTGGAAGCGTTCCGAATCGGCCCTTCAATTGCATTCTGGAGGCTATAACATCACAATTTCGAACTATGGAAAAGAGGAGAAAGCATTCAACTTTGAGAGCAAATTTACTATCAAGAAATTACTTCATATTGAGTCTGCATCCCTTTGTCCCTCAAGTATGAACACAGTGTTCAGCCTACAAGCTCTTCCCTTATTGTTAAGAGGATCTCTTTGCCTCTTTCTCATGAGCTTGCCTTTGGTGGAGGATTGAAGTGGTGGAGACCCAGTTGGAAGGAACTTGGTTTCTTGGTTTCGAACCGTGTCGACACAGAGGTCTGTAATGTTGACGCTTCTGCTGATCAATTATTAATAGAAATACTCCTTTCTCGTCCTATTGGTATCTTGCAAATATTTGATTATTATCCATGGGCGTGTTTGTAATGTCTATTAATGGATTATGCTATATGATGTGCTAACTCCTTTTATATCATCACTATATACTTGCTTCGCTTGTTTGTTGAGAACTTCTTACAGGTAGAAAGCTTTGGGTCAAAGTGCTCAATGGTGGAACATCACCATGGGTGGCCACCAGTATCCACCTTGATCAAGACATGGGGTCACATTGAGATAGTGGTCACATAATTGGGTACACGTATAGGGGTTTTATTCAATGACCTTACGATGTGTGCACACATAAGTGCATCAAACAAAAATGCCATGTTTCTCATTATCGACGTTGATTGGGTTAGCACATCTTATGAAAGTCCATTCATTTGAGATGTGAGTCACCAATATATCATGGATGGTACCTAATGAAAACTTTTCAATATCGATTATGGTTCCTAAACCGATAGGGACCACATGAGGCACACACTAGAAGCATCCAACTTAATGGATTGACCATGAGACCTCTTGTGTGAATATCAAACTACTCAACCAATTGAGCTAGAAGCATCCAACTTAATGGATTGACCCTGAGACCTCTTGTGTGAAGCTCAAACCACTCAACCAATTGAGTTATCCCATTGGGATGAGGGAATTCCCCACATTTCATGGAGGGTAACTTATGCATACCCATCAATGTTGATTATGGTTCATGGAAGGTACCTTATGCAAACACAACAAAGGAAGCCAACATGGGGGAATCAACCCCAATTCCTCTTGCATGAAACTCAACCCATTTTTTAAGGAATAATTCCAGAGAAGATATGAGATCTATTCTGCACCGAGTCATGTGAAGTTACCATCCACTATTGTGGTTAGTAGTTAATTTCAACCTCCATTCAAAAAAATTGGTGTGTAGGGGGGTAATATACAGGGCACTACCATGGTACGAACACCCTCACTTTGAATCCTTAGTATGTGGGAGGGTGAGTGGGATTTGTTTCTCCAATATGTGTATGTGCAAGGATTAACTTAATTAGTTTAACCATGTCTACCAAGTTGAGTCCTTTGCGCTTATCAGCTATAATGTGTATTGGTTGTTAATAGTGTGTGTACATACATACACATAAGGGTTAATTGGATTGACTTGACCATTATCAACAATTATGTGTATTGGTTATTATTATCATCCATCCACCAAAACTACCCACCAAAGAGAGATCCCTCTTAAATTTTCAAACATATAATTAGTTTTGAGAGATGCTATTATTTAAAATTTATACTTAGTAAAAAAATTAATTTTAATTAGAAAAAACTCAATTTTCATATAATTATATATATTTTTAATATTTATAAATATTAAATATTTTAAAAAATAATTCAATTATTCACATTTCATTTTCTTACATTATATTTGAATTCATTTAACAAATCTATCAAAAATATTAAAAAAAAATTCTGATTTATAATTCATTTGAATATTAAATGAAATGAGTATATGATTATAATGTAGAAAAATATCCATCTATTACCATATCTATTACCATGAAAAAAATGATGTATATTGATGATGTATATATATCATGAACAAAATTGTATATTTATAATTTATCTTTTTCCTTTTTTCTCAAAAGTATAAATACATTAAAATATAATTTAGTTTTTTTAAACATTATGAAAATGGTTAGACTTAAGTAATTTGAGATGAGAGAGGACAAAATACATATTCTACCACACCATACCTTCATTTACCTAAACTACCTTCAACAAATATATGAACACAATGTAACCATAAGTATTATTATTAATTACTATGGATAGCACTTTGAGAAATATTACACATGTAAGTGTACAAGTCTTGTCCCAAAATATTTATATGTATATGTCCTTTCCTAGGCAGAAATTAGAGTGTCATCAGGAATCTTATTTCAAACAATACAGCAAATGCAAACGTTGATGCACTGAAATGACCAGGGCACTCTTGTCATGTTCCTCAAGAGTTCTGAAGGTCTATGTAGTATTCTTGGAGCCACATTTTGATTATTGAAATTTCTTTGTTTCTGACATCTTTAAGCCATTTTGGATCCTCTTTTGTTGCAAACCTGAGATCTACATGGTGCGCCCCTGTTCTTAATGAAACCAGCAATTAAATCAATTACAAAACCAACAAAATCACAATAAAATTTGACTTGTGGGTCGATTGCTTCAAATCCTGAGTTTTTAATTTAATTTTAATTTAGTTAATAAAATTTATGCCAGAAACAAAAAAAGGATAATATCTCTGGTTTACCTTCTTGTGCAACAATTGCAACTACGCTTTCGTTTATATCCTCCAACACCCTGCAGCGTACACACAAATAAAATTACTATGATTTTAAAAGCACTGACACTCCAACACAAAAACATTACAATGACATTATAAAAACAAATAATTTAGATCTCATCTCACCCTCCACCACTCCATGGATCTCGCAATCCATTGAAAAATATTATATTGCTCGCAAAATGTTTAAGAACACGCTTGATATGCTGCAAAAAAGATATATATCATATTTGATTTTAATATATTATTTTATAACAAATTAAAAATAAATGCTTACAAATGCTTTAAAATAAAAAAATCTAAGATTGATATAGAATAGGTTTAACCATTCATAGAAAAAACATAATATCTTAATTTCAAAATATTGTTTAATTCAATGGTATTACACATAATTTCAAACGAGATAATCTAATATTTATATATAAAATGAATATAACAATCCATTACAAAATATAAAATATTGTTTTCAAAGTTTTTATAAGAACAATCTGAAAGAATTCAACTGAGAAGTAGAATATGTATAATGAATTTAGCAATTAAATGAAAAATATAATATGTTTAACTGTTTTAAGTTTTCTTTATTTTTTTTAGGAATGGAGTTACATAAATTTGGATAAAATTGAAATTTACTATTGTTTAAATTGTATTTCTGAATGCATAAATATATTAAGTTATTCCAATTATACAATTTTAGTCACTCAAATTTACAGATACAACAAGTTCTAGCCAGACTATTGGTAAAATAAACAAAACAAAAAAATACTCTGAAAAGTCTTGAATTGTTAAAAAATATATATGATTTGAACTTGTGACCTCTTAAGAAGAATCACAGGTTCTTAACCATTAGACCAGTCTCCCTTGTAACCCTACCCTTCTGGATTTGAACTTGTGACCTCTTAAGAAGAATCACAGGTTCTTAACTATTAGACCAGTCTCCCTTGTAATCCTACCCCTCTGAATTTGAACTTGTGACCTCTTAAGAAAAATCACAGGTTATTAACCATTAGACCAGTCTCCCTTGTAACCCTACCCTTCTGAATTTGAACTTGTGACTTCTTAAGAAAAATCACTAGTTCTTAATCATTAAACCAGTCTCCCTTATAATCAATAATCACATATTATAAAAAAAAGTTAAAAACAAAATTTAACAAAATGTAAAGAACAAACAGACGTTTTACATGTCCACCATATTTGGTAGTAATATAGTGGCACTGGTGTGAAGAACAAACTGACGTTATGTGTGGTGTATGAAAGTTGCATGAAATTACATGTCCGCCATATCAGGTAGTAATCCAGTGGCGGTATGTGTGTGGGGTATGAAAGTTGCATGAACTTACAGTATGAAAGTTGTATGAATTTATATGAAGCCATTACAACATATTATTATGAGTTTTATTATGTTATTATGAGAATTGAATTTAGGTAGAGAGGATAATAATTATTTTTTATAATCATCCAAACTACACCCAGTTTACATGAAAGTATTTGATAACAATACAGCAATACAGTAACCCTGATACGAAGAACATATAGCAATACAGTGATCCAAGCTACACCCAATTTACATGAAAGTATTTGGTAGCAATACAGCGGCGCTGATATGAAGAACAAACTGAAATTTATATATTTATATATCTGTGTGTTGCAGTAACTTACATGTCCACCATATTCGGTAGTAATCCAGTGACGCCTGGGTCGAACTCCAAAGGCAGATTCACAATCAGCCGCGAAATCCGTGTAGTTGTCTGTTGATTCAGGAAACATACCCTTTGAATCGTCACTCATAGGCATCACCATTTCTGTACAAACCTGCAACACAATGGAATTAATGAAAACGAAAGGATGTAATCCATGGAACCAATCTTGAAATAAAATAAAAGACATGATCATTGAGTATTCAACCTGAAATCCCCAGGCATCCTCTCCATGAGGATCCTCGCTGGGTGTCAGATCAAAGCAAGAGCCGCCGGTCCCACTGTAGTTATAAAAAACGTTTGCAGCTCCGTATAATCGACTTAGGAGGTTTGTACCGCCAGAGGGATTATCTATTGCCTTGCACATCTGTTATTATATGGGCAACAAAACAATATATAGAGATTATATTTTGTATTCTGTTCTTGCAATTTAAAAATACAGTGGGTATGGAAGAATTTATGGGGTTCAGCCGTTACTTGCTTCACAGGATACGCTGGCAAATTCTGAACAAAGTTGGCCGCATATGGATAATCTGTCATGGCAGCGGTGTAGTAAGCATTATAGAACCACCCGCCCACATTCAAAGCAATATCATTATCGCTATTTGATCTGAAACAAAGATGGTTTCTTATGTCAAAAGGTGTTTAGTTTAAATACTCTAAACTAGACTTATGAATCTACACCCACATGTTCACTAAAAATTTCATCAACCACTGTAAAAATGCATCTCTGAAATTTCTCCAAATGCATCTTTGACATTTCTCTATTTATTATTTTTTAATTTTTTCATATAAGACAAGTATTTAGCGGCAAAGTATTTAGCCTTTAGTTGTGTAGATTGATGTCTAACTCAGTTGTGTAAATCTACTGTAAATGAAAGAAAATATATAAAAGAGTTCTCAAGTTTAATTCTCACCTAGATTTACTCATAGATATATAGTACAGCAAATGAAAATAAAACAACAAAAAAAACAATAACAATCATGAAATCTGCCCAATACAAAAAAAAAATAAAGAAAGACAAGCATTTCATAATAACAATCATGAAATCTGCCCAATACAAAAAAAAAATAAAGAAAGACAAGCATTTCATAGAGATTCAATATCATTACTTGCAAATTCTGAGAGCTTTTCTGAGAGATTTCAGGCCTTCAGAAGTTGATGTCAGGTTATCTATCACATTCCATGACATTTTGATCACTTTGAAGCAGTTCTCACTTTCACTCTGCCAAGCCGCCAAGCCAATTAAAAATAATATGTATAAAATAAAATTAAAATTAAACGCACAAGCTGCATTCTCCGAAAATAGTTAGGTAATTTATACCCTAAAGTCTTGAGACACGGTGTTATCGAAGCTCCCTGGAGGCGTGATGTTATCGAAATACAAAATAGGAGCCGAGGAGGCGAGTGCACCGATTGCAATGTGCGGATACTTCAATCGAAACCACGCAGCTAACACTGCAAATTACATATATTTCTCAACGTTCATAAAATTTCTAATTTACAATTGTCATTAGATCATTAGTTCATGCAGGTACAAAGATAAGGATCACAGTTCAAAAACATATTTCAACTTACTTCCTCCATAGGATCCTCCAAATACAACTACAGGTGAATCTTCTGCTGACAAATTTTTCTTCAGATCTGTAATCAGTGTGGCGAAATCGGCCAAAGCCTGTGTGGAACTGAGGAAGCCTTGGGTACTTGAATTGCTGTAGGCAGCTTCCTGGCTTCCAAATGGCATTGAATGACCATAAAAGCGGTGCTGAAAAGAACAATTAGGAAACCATATCAGCAAAATTACATAAAATCACAATGTTCAAATTCTCAAATCAGGCTTCTGAATATTTAGGTCAAAATAAAATAGCCTATATACCTCTATGAAAACAAGCAGGGCCTTAAACTGTGGGGCAATGTCGAACATGAAGCCTGCGTTTTGTGTAAACCATTCAATAAAACCTTCGTTTCCTGTATACACAAATATCGGAGATTTGGTGGAAGCTCCGCCCCAGTGGTCGGAATTGATGAGATATTTCTGTTGAAAGGTCTGATAACTCTTGGGGACGAAGTTAAAATGGTCGAGAATTTGTGTGTAGTATCTCTCACGGTATTTTGCAGCAGAGACAGAGGCAGTACTGGTGTTCCATTTTGGCCGTGGAGAAAAGCGGAATGGAGAAGTTCTAAGTGGGGCACAATTGAAGGTGCCCACAAGTGAAAGCAGTAACAGAATAACAATGGAAGCTCTTCCATGCATAGCTGAATCTACCGCCATGGCTCCACAGGCAGCTGGAGGAGAAACACAGCAGAAATTGCTGGAGGAGAAACACAGCAGAAATTATGGAGATGGAGACGGAGATTAACGAGAATATAACATCGGACTCTGTGAGTTAAAGGTTAGTTCAAGCTTGCATGGAGGAAGCCAGCTCAGCTCAATATGCGTAACCACACTACGTGTCTAGGAAGGCCACTTGTTCACATTAATGAGTAACAGAGATTCTTAACCTATAGTTAGAGATTTTGATGTTTCGCCCAGGAGCTTGAACTTTTTATTTTCTAAATTTTAATTAGAATTGATTTTCAAAATTATTTTGAAAATCTATTTTTAAATATTTAATTTTAATAATAATAATAATATAAAATTTAATTTTAATAAAAATAATATAATTTTTCACTCAATTGGAGATTCAAAATAAAATCAAACAAAGACCAAAGACACTATATTATGTTTTTTGAAATAATATAATTTAAAAATGATGAGCAGATATATTTTCTATTGTTTTGGAATATATAGTGTTTACGTTAAGGAGAAATTTTCTCTTACTTATGGCTACAAAGCCATTTCGGTGGTTGAATCATGGAATTTGAATTTACACATTAAACAAAAAGGTTAGAAAATTGTTATCATTAACTTAAAAAAACAAAGCTTAAACTAAAAAAGGAATAATAGAATAATATGGTCTAGGGATTTCCATATTGTAATATAACAAGTGATTGCATGGTATTTTAGTCCATGTAATGAACTAAGCTAGCTTTGTATTTATATTTTTATTCATAATTGGTATTGCATAACTTTTGATGTGTTTGTGGGATCTAGAGAGTAGCTTTAATCTTTTAATAAATATTATTTAAGGAAAGATCAAGGATCATAAGCCACATAAGCTATATTGGTGAAACAAATTTCTTTAAGAACCTCTTACTATGTATCAAATCTTTGTAGAGTCCAAACACTCAACTATATTAAATCAATAAGTAGTTTTAAATCATAATTAGCTCCATCGGTTTGGAAATGCACTCGGTTTGAGCACCTCCAATGGGTTCAAGGTAAATTCAAACAATCATTAAGTGCCCTATTGTCGAGTCCCATATATACATCATGTTTGTCCATAAATGCCATGTGCTTATTATTAGTCTAAATATACCTCATATCCATAAATCCCAGTGACTTCACCTACAAATTATGGGTGAGTGCACGAAGTTGGTGGTCGAAAAAGTGGCAAGGGGGTCAGTAGGAACGCTCACTGGTAGGAACGTGTGCACGTTCTCTCACGTTTTTGTATCTCGTGGTGGAAAAGATTGCTAAGTGCTAAATCCATAAGCAATTAATGGTTCTCAAGTAGCATTTCTTTCTAATCAACCATGTATCTCTACATCATCTATAGATCATTCCTTCTAAATTATTTGCATGAATGGTATAGATATCTGTAATATTCCAGATATAAAAAAGTATGCAGAACAGAGATAATTAGCTAGAAATGGAAGATAAACAATGATATAACCAGAACAACACCACAATAATAGTAGAATAACACCAGAAAGAGCACTTTGATTACTAAGAGCAATGTTCACTTGCCTCTTCGAGGGGGAAACATCCAGCAAAGCAGAGCTCTATTACAATAATATCCAAGACAAAAATTCACATACCCTCTACTCCTATTTATACTAAATATGTCTATCCAAAAGAAAATACTAGAGGAAGATCCTTCTAGAAGCGGAAGCTTCTATTAGTTCTTCTTAATATTGTCCTTTATTACATGGAAATATATTATTCTACCTATGTGAGGGCTTAGGTCCCTAACATGTCCTCCCCCTTAAAAACAACCTTGTTCTCAAGGCTTGAGATGAGGAAATTGTTGTAGAATGGAAGTTGGTTCCCAAGTGGCATCTGTTGGAGTTGTATCTTTCCACTGAACTAACACTTCCTTGATGGTGCACTGACGTAGGCAACGCTCATGTTGGTCCAAAACTGCTTGTGGTTGTAGCCAAATGGAGCCTTCTTTATCCAACTCAAGAAGGTTGGTTTGAGTTTAGCACTTAGCTCCAATCACCTTCCTTAAACAGGAAACATGAAAAATAGGATGGAGCTTAGAATTACTGGGCAAAGATAAATGATAGGCCACCTGTCCCACATGCTTGAGAGCGGTATAAGGACCATAAAATTTTGGCACCAGTTTCTAACAATGGTTAGCATTGAGGGAATTTTGTTTATAAATTTGTAGTCGAAGAAACACCTGATCTCCTTCTGCAAATTGACGTTTAGAGTGCCCTTCATCTGCCTGTTGCTTCATGCGATTCTGGGCCATGATCAAATTCTCTTTGAGTGTACGAAGAATAGCCTCTCAAACTGTAAGTGTTTGGTCAACCGCTTGGACCGTTGAGACACCTGACAAGTATGAGAGAACTGAAGGTGGATTTTGTCCATATACTTCTTGAAAAGGAGTCATGCGGGTAGTTGTATGGTAAGAAGTGTTGTACCACCATTCAGCTAGTGGTAACCATTGAGCCCATTGATTTTTTCGTTCCGATGCAAAACGCCTAAAATATGTTTCCAAACACTTGTTGACAACTTCAGTTTGACCATCAGTCTGGGGATGATAGGGTGTGTTGAGATGCAATTGGGTGCCTTGTAGCTTGAACAATTCTTGCCAAAAATTGCTGGTGAAAATGGGGTCGCGATAAAAAACAATAGAATGAAGCATGCCATGAATCTTGAAGACTTAATCCATGAAAAGTTGAGCCACAGTGGAGGTTGTAAATAGGTGTTGAAGAGATAAAAAATGAGCATACTTGGAAAGACGATCAACTACCACCATGATGATTGATTTATTTCTTGATTTAGGTAAGCCTACAATAAAATCCATAGAGATATCCCTCCAAATAGCTGGCGAAATCGAAAGCGGTTGTAGTGTGTCAGGAGCTTTGACTATTTCTCCCTTGTTGCATTGAAAAACATCACATTCTACCACAAAATTGTGAATGTCATGTTTCATACCAGCCCAAAAAAAAAAAACGTTTGGCCCAGTGATAGGTTTTGGTAAACCCCGAGTGCCTAGTGATGGGTGTAGCATGAAGCTCAGAAAGTACCGTGGATTTCAGTTTTGACTATTTACTTAAATACAAACGAACTTTGTATCGAAGCTCATAATTGTGCTAAGAATACCTTGGGGAAATGGGAGAACTAGCTTGCAATTGTTGTATCAGATGTAAAGTTTTGGGATAGTGTAGCCATTCCTGGCAAACAACTTGGAGCCAATCTGGTACAATGAAGGAGAGGGGAAAAAGGGACCCTTCACCTTCATATTTTATGGAGAGTGCATCAACAACCACATTGTCTTTTCCTTTCTTGTAAATGATCTCATAATCATATCCAAAGAGCTTAGTCACCCATTTTTGTTGGTCTGGGGAGGAAAGGGGTTGTTCCAGAAAATACTTGAGGCTTTGATGATCTGTCTTAATTTGAAAGCACTGCCCCAATAGATAAGGGTGCCAAAGATCCACTGCATGTAGAATAGCCAACATTTCCTTTTCATAGATTGATTTGCCCAAATTTCACTCAGACAGTTGTTTGTTAGAGGCTGACCCTCTTGTATAAGGACTACTCCAATTCATTTCCCGGAAGCATCACATTCCGGGACAAAGGTCTTTGTGAAATCAGGAAGGTTCGGGACTGGAGTGGTGCACATGGACATCTTCAAGGTTTGAAATGCCTGAGCAGCTATGACAGTCCAAGTGAAAGAATTATTTTTAAGGAGAGCAGTGAAAGGGGCCGCAATATTTCCATGATTCTTAACAAACTTACGATAATAACCTGTTAAACCCAGAAATCCATGGAATCTTTTGAGAGTCTTTGGGTGAGGCCAATCGTGCATAGTTTCAATCTTTTTAGGCTCCACCCTTACCCAAGTACTCAACTTTTGAGGCGCAAAAAGCACATTTAGATTGTTTGAGGAAAAGTTGGTGTTGAGAGAGTAGATGGAGAACTCAATCCACATGAGCAAGATGGGTTATCTAGGTTTTTCTATAGATGAGGATATCATCAAAGAAAAATAAGACAAAAGGATGGATAAAAGGATGGAAGACATGATTCGTGAGGCTTTGGAAAGTGGACGGAGCATTACACAAGCCAAAGGGCATGACCAAAAATTCATAGTGGCCCTCATGAGTTTGAAATACAGTCTTAGGAATGTATACCTCGTTCATACGTATCTGGTGGTATCCAGAATGAAGATCAAGTTTAGTAAAGAACTAGGCACCACTCAATTCATCCAAGAGGTCATCAATGACAAGAATGGGAAATTTGTCTTTAACGGTGAGTTTGTTGAGGGTGTAGAAGTCAGGACACATGCACCAAGAACCTTATTTATTAAGGACCATGACCACATGAGAAGAGTAGGGGCTCGTACTAGGACGAATAACACCTACATTGAACAATTCTTGAATAATTTTCTCAATTTCATTTTTTTGGGAAAATGGATGATCATGAACACCAGGGAAGGAGGGAGCCCTTGGGGAGTGGAAAAAACAACTTGATGGTTAGAGAGGATGTATTGGAGCTCTTGCGGCACAGAGGGTGTCTTAGTGGCTTGAATGGCACATATTTCTGCAATAATGCTAGAATGATATTTTTTGAGCAGCTTTGCCATACGATGGGAACTGATGATCTCTGAGGAACCGACGATGATGCCTTGGAACTTATATTGTTGGCCCTCCTAGTTGAATTGCATGGTTAATTCCTTAAAATCCATGAGAATGGGACCCAAAGTCCTTAGCCATTCTACACCCAACACAATGTCACAACCTCCCATGTCGATAGCAAACATATGATATTTCATGTGGTACTCACCAATTTGGAGACGCATATTTTCACAACGCCCGCCACATTTCATCGACCTGCCATTGGAAATCATGATTTGAAAATTATTGATGACACAGATATAGAAATTAGTTTGTTGGCCAATGCGATGATGAATAAAATTATGGGTGCTTCCACTATCAACAAGAATGATGACCTTCCTATCCTTAATGTAACCAATTAGCTTGAGGGTTTGGGGAGTAGAGAATCTAGTGAGAGAATTCAGGGAAATTACTGGTTCAACTTCGGTAGGGTCGGAGGGAGGGGTCAGGTCAGTGGGTTCATGTGACACAGCCACAAGGGGAGCCTCAACATCATCTTCCAAAACATCCTCCAATATGGCCATAAAAAAATTTTGTTCCTTACACTTGTGCCCAGGAAAATATTTGTCATCACAATTATAACAAAGGAATTTGATTTGGCATTCACCATTTCTTCCCTGGTCAATTTATGGATCTATAGCGGTTACAGTAGAAGGAGGAGTGGGAGTGGCTAGTTTAGTGTGATGAGTAAAGGAGGGTTGTCAGTTTTTAGTAGAGACAACTTCTTGTGCTTCCTTATCTCTTTTAGTAGTGTCCACCCAAATCTAAGGCTGAGCCATGAGTATATGGGAAAGAATCTCATCCTTGAGGCCACTGATAAAACATTCTCGTAAAAAAGAATCAGACATGCCCTCTGTACGGAAATGTTATCGCTCAAAAGAGGCTATATATTCTTCCACCGTGTGAGATTGTTTCAACTTTTTCAAACAACCTAAATGGTTGGTATCAGTGTCAAAGAGTTCATAAAGCTCTGCCACAAATTATGTCCAAGCCACATATCCTTGGAGGGCATTTTTTTTCTATTTCCACCATTTCCAATGTTCTTGATCTAGATGGAGAACACCATACCAAATTTTGTCCAACTCATCTGTAATGCCATAAAAAGAGAAATAATGTTCCATTTGAGTTACCCAACCAGTGGGATCAGAGCCATCAAATTTGGTCACATCCACACGCGGAAGGTGTAGGTCACGCTAAAATTGATGGGGATGAAAATTATGGGAATGAGAGGAAGTTTCACCTTTGAGTTGCAAAGGTGGGTCAGATGAGGGAAGATCTGTAGGGATATGCATCTTGGCACAAATCATCATAGTTGAGGAAAAATGGGTATTGAAGGATTCAAGCTGGGTAGAGAGGTCGTGTTTGATGTCCTCCATTTTGGCGTCGATGGAGGAATGCATGTTTTTATTGATGGTGGCAACAGTGAGATCGGAAGAGCGTCGTGTAGGGCCATAAAAAGAGAAATAATGTTCCATTTGAGTTACCCAACCAGTGGGATCAGAGCCATCAAATTTGGTCACATCCACACGCGGAAGGTGTAGGTCACGCTAAAATTGATGGGGATGAAAATTATGGGAATGAGAGGAAGTTTCACCTTTGAGTTGCAAAGGTGGGTCAGATGAGGGAAGATCTGTAGGGATATGCATCTTGGCACAAATCATCATAGTTGAGGAAAAATGGGTATTGAAGGATTCAAGCTGGGTAGAGAGGTCGTGTTTGATGTCCTCCATTTTGGCGTCGATGGAGGAATGCATGTTTTTATTGATGGTGGCAACATTGGAACTGAATTGTCTCACTTCTTGTTAGGTTTATGTGAATTAGAGTACAAGGAATTGAAGTGAGCTTCCAAGTCTTGGCTACAGTTGTAGGCCATGATGAAGAGGGAAAACGACCAGGGGCGGGTGGGACCACACAGAAAATGGGTTATGGGTGAAGTGTATCACAACAATCAGGGTGATGAGGGGAATCCAATGGGGTAAAGCCTAAATAAGGGTGTTGGAAGGGGGTCAGGTCCACGAGAAATTTTTTTGCTGAAAAATGTTATGTATGATTGCGATAAGGGAGAAGAGAGGAATCCAACGGGATAGGTCTCAAATAATGGTGCCAACAGGATCCAGACCTGTTTTTTTACTCTTGTGGAGTTATACTCCAATATGAATAATATTGCAGTGACTAAATGCTCAAATGCTTAACAAGAAGAAATGCGTATTAATTTCTCAACCCGAATGTAGGAGACACAATTGCGTGGCAATAGATCTTGTATGTTCTGTTTTTGTTTCCATCCCAAGGGTTAGGGTATTCAAGGGTTCTACAGACATTGGACAAGGGTTTTCCCTGTGCTATAACTCTCTGATATACATGCGGGGTCCAACAGTAGTACTCGACCCAATATCTTAGGGCACCAACTAAGGAGGCTAGACTGTTCCCTTAGTCATACTACCTGACTACCCAGGTACTAGAGAATATCTTCCTGAGTGTTGTTCTCGGTGGCACTACAGAATTCAAGAGGTCGATTGATTTAACTATGGAGGGCTTCATGAGATATAGATCGATCTATATAAAGGTGTTTTCTGATGCGCTACCACTCGAAGGGTTGCCAACAGGGGTTACAAGGGTGGTCAACAGATGTGCACTTAAGTACCACTTGTATTTCCTGTGTGTATGAATCCCCAATCACGGGTTTATGCGCATAATGACATATCTATGTAGCTTTAAGACACCAGAATATGTCTCTACCTTGAAAAAAAATAAAATTAACCCACAATTTTCTACCAAGGACGGTGCTCTAATACCACTTGTAATATTCCAAATGTAAAATAGTATGCAGAATAAAAATAATTAGCTAGGAATGGAATATAAACAATGATATAACCAAAACAATACCAGAATAATACTAGAATAACACCAAAAAGAGCACTTTGATTACTGAGAGCAATGTTCAATTGCCTCTTCGAGGGGGAAACCTCCAATAGAGAAGAGCTCTATTACAATAATATCCAAGACAAAACTTTTCATGCCCTCTAGTCCTATTTATACTAAATATGCTTATCCAAAAGAACAATATGGAGGAAGATCCTTATAGAAGCAGAAGCTTCTATTAGGTCTTCTTACATTTGACTTATTCTTCCTTATTGCTAGGCCTTAATAATATTGACCTTTATTACCTGGAAATATATTATTCTACCTACGTGAGGGTTTAGGTCCCTAACAATATCCATATTCTAACTCAAAACTAACAATATGGACTACCTCTTGAATTATCTCCATCTAGATCCAATGACAATCCACCCTCAAATAGTAGTCACTTGAAAATATTGTGACTTAAAAAATGGCATATTACAATACTTTATTATAGAAAGAAATTTCTCTCATTTACCTTCTACATAATTGTAAATCGCTTAATAATCTCAACTCAATGTTATGTCAAATTAACCTCCATAACTAGTACTATAA
>CBVK0100020188.1:0-41535 GCA_900067695.1 Picea abies
CCCCCCGAGCGAGCATCAAGAAGCACACAATCCTGGGGACATAGAGAATGTAGAAACAGAAATGGATCTAGAAGAGCCTGATCTAGCAGGGGTCGATTTGGAACATCTTGAGCATGCTTACATACAAAAAAAACTCTTTACCATTCCCCGAGATCAATTACGAAAAGTGCATAAGTTTTACCTTAAATCCTCGGCTGGATCCGCAGCCAGAGCCACTCAAGGGATGGGAATCCAAAACAACCAATCGAAGAGCACCGGTAAAACCCAGAAAGATGAGAAGAGAAGAGGGCGGAAGTCTACCAACAAACTTATTCAAGAAATTGGGCACCTCATGGTAAACTCAGGGAAAATCCACCTGATCTCGGATAGCTTCCCTCCCCTCCCCACTCACTCATCATCATGAATATTATCTCGTGGAACATTAGAGGTCTTAATGGGCGTAGCAAGCAAAAATTGCTACGCGATCTGATCATGGCAGAAAAACCTGACATTGTCCTTCTGCAGGAAACCAAATGTGCATAAGAAGATGTGGATAAATTACTCCCCTACTGTTGGAAGCAGGGTGCAGCTGTGTCAATAGATGCCACTGGCACAGCAGGGGGATTAGCCATCCTCTGGAATACAAACTCAATATTGCTCGAGAACTTACTGGCCACACGAGGTTCCATCACTACGAACTACAGACTCATTGGTTCCAACCAACCAGGGCACTTAACCAATGTCTATGGTCCGGCTACTACAGGAGACAAAGCTTCCTTTCTTAGGAACCTGGACTTCCTCGCCTCCTTACACCAGCATAAAAAATGGATCATAGGCGGTGATTTTAACTTAATTCGCACTCTGAACGAGAAAAGAGGCGGATCAAGAAGATTGGAACAAGAAACTAGCAACTTCAACAGTCTCATAGATACTCACAACCTTATCGACCTGGATACTATCAATGGCATCCATACTTGGACGAATAGAAGATCTGGCACCCATCAGATCGCTTGCAAACTCGACTGATTCCTCATCTCAGAATCCCTCATGATGGACGGCCCAGGCATGGAAGCCTCAATTATGGACATCCCAGGATCGGACCACTGGCCCATTCAGCTCTGGATAGACCTCCCAACTGCAGCAGGAAGGAAACCTTTCAGATTTGAGCAATTTTGGCTCGACCACCCGGATTTCCAAGCCAACATTCAGAAATGGTGGATGGAAGCCGAGATAAATCAAGGTTCACCTATGTACAGATTCCAACAAAGACTAAAAAATCTTAAACAAGCACTCCGAGCTTGGAATAAGAACACCTTCGGTGATATCTTCACTTCCGAGAAGCATTTAGTAGACCGCATGAGTGAAATCCAAAAGCAAATTAGAACCCAGGGGCTTAGCACTGACTTAAAGGAACAGGAGCAAGTTATCACCCAACAGCTAGCAGCCAGGAAAAAGCAAGAAGAAATCCTCTGGAAGCAAAAGTCGCGCATTCGATGGCTCAAGGAGGGAGACCGCAACACTAAATTATTCCATAGAACAACTATCCAAAGACGACATACTAACAAGATCACAAGCCTGATTTCTAACAATGGGGAGCCCCTTCATTCTCATGAGGATATGGAAGCAGCTCTGGTTGGGCATTATCAAAACCTCCTCATCGAACCGATCCAAAGCAGGCATGAAGCCATTGCCAAAGTAACCCAACATGTCCCAGCCTTGATCACGAGGGAACAAAACCTCGCCCTCCTTCGACCTATCTTACTTGAGGAAGTAGATCAGGTGCTTAAGGACACACCCAAATGTAAAGCTCCAGGACCAGATGGATTTACCAGTGACTTCTTCCATCACTGTTGGCCAATGATCAGGCACGAGGTTTGGGAAATTCTTGAAGACTCCCGAGCCTCAGGGCAGATACTAAAAGCGCTGAACTCAACTTTTCTGGCCCTCATTCTGAAAGAGGGACAGGCGCAGCATCCTCAACAATACAGACCTATCCCGCTCTGCAACATAATATATAAACTCTTAACGAAGGTCATAGCCAGCAGACTCAAGCCCATCCTACCAACCATTATCTCTGCAGAACAATCAGGCTATGTTGAAGGCAAGAAAATAATGGATAGCGTCATCTTAGCTCACGAAGTAATTCACTCTCTGCAGAAATCCAAAACTCCAAGTATGCTTCTTAAACTAGACATCTCCAAAGACTTCGATAAGCTAAACTGGGATTATATGCGTGCCATGCTCATCGCCTTTGGTTTTGACCAAAGCTGGGTCACCTGGATCATGAATATGACTTCTTCAGCTTTCTTTTCTATTCTGGTCAATGGCGTCCCATCCCGGACCTTCTCTCCTTCTAGAGGTATCAGGCAGGGAGATCCGCTCTCCCCCTTCCTATTCATCATCATGGCTGAAGGCCTCGGTCGTTCCATCCGAGCTGCAATCAAAAGAAACCGCTTAAAAGACCTACCCTTGCATGGTATTTCTCCTCCCATCTCACATAGTCAATTTGTGGATGATTCGCTCCTAATGGGCACCCCCACTGTTTTTGAAGCAAATTCCCTTCTTGACATTCTCCAAGTCTTCGCCAATGCTTCAGGACTAGAATGCAATAAGGAAAAATCCCAAATCTTCTTTTTCAACACGCCCCCTCCAATCCAGCGCCACATCACTGAAATCCTAGGTTTCAGAAGGAGCTCTCTTCCGTCCAAATACCTAGGTATCCCTCTAATAGATAATGCTCTTCGCAACTCCTCGTGGGAGCATCTTCTCTCTTCCTTCGCCAAAAGGCTCTCCTCCTGGACCCTCCGAGTACTCAATCTACCCAGTTTCCTTGTTCTCCTTAAAAGCATCCTTCAAGCCCTACCTATTTACTCCTTCTCGGCAATGGCAGCTCCTAGACGTATCCTCTCTTCCATTAGAAACCTCCAAAGGAAATTCCTCTGGAAAGGTTCCAATACTGGGAAGAAGATCGCTCTGGTCAGTTGGGACAAGCTTTGTAGGCCCAAAGCTCAGGGGGGTTTGGGACTGCGTGATCCCCTCATTCTAAACAATGTTCTCACAGCCAAAATCTGGTGGCGGTGGCTTAAGTAACCACAGGACCTCTGGGCCAAATTCTGGCGGAAAAAATACACGCCACACGTCGCAGAGGAAGATCTCATAAGATGGGATGGAGACGGACCGGGATCACTGATCTGGATAGCGGCCAGGCAGAACAAACAGGTGGTTACAAGAAATGCTTTCTGGGAAATTCGAAATGGGGAAACGGCCCTCTTCTGGCAGGACTCCTGGCAATAGTGGCCCATGTTAGCCAACACAGACTGGGCGAAAACAATATCCCCAATCGCTATTTGGGCAGGTCTGAACAGAATGGTTGACTACTGGCAGGACAATTCTCCTGAAGACAAGTGGCGCAAATGGCACTTAAACAGGGAGCGCATGCAGCTGGATGCACAGGTGGACATTGGACCATGGCAGGAGGAGATTTCCAAAAGGAAAATACTCAAGCTAGAAGGAGAGGACATTCTTCGATGGGGACATCGCCCAAAAGGCACTTTCAACATGCAAGAAGCCTACCAACTCCTGACCCAAATCACTCCCCCTCCCGCTAATAAACTCTGGCGCAAAATCTGGGGACTTCAGCACTGGCCCAAAGTCACTCTATTTCTATGGCTTATCTCTCATTCTAGCATACTCACTTGGGACAATCTCTTGAAGAGAGGTTTTATCGGACCCTCCATTTGCCTACTGTGTGACACTGCAGAAGAGACCATGAACCACCTCCTGAACTCATGTTCCTACACAACTCAACTCTGGGATCAAGTGGCTATCACCATGCGCAAGTCAGATCGGCAAAGAGAGAGTGTTATTGATACCATTGCAGACTGGCGAGACCATGCGTTCCAATCCCCCCTCCTCAATCGGATCTGGCAACTTCTTCCAGGGTTCATTCTCTGGCAAATTTGGAAAGAGCGGAACATAAGGGTCTTCCGAAACCTCTCGCAACCATGGCAATCTTGTTGGCACCAATGTCATAACCATATTATGGAAACCATCTCTCTACAGCTCTGGACTGATGACAAAGAGGGTAACACTCCCTCTGAACTTACAATCCTCCAACATTGGCAACCCCTCCCCCTTCCCCCTCGCTCTCTTCCTCCCCCTTCCCCCCCCCTCGACCCAAGCTCCCCCTTCCCCCCCCCTCGACCCAAGCCCCTCGTTCTGGTCCCCTCCCTCTTTCCCTTTCATCAAACTCAACTTCGATGGTGCTTCTAAAGGTAATCCAGGAGCGACGGGTTTTGGAGTAGTCTTTCGTGACCACCTTGGCCAAATTCTCTTAATCTCAGTAGGCTTCTTGGGGCACTCAACAAATAATGCAGCAGAGCTCTGGGGAATGATTCGAGGTTTGCAACTCGCTAGAGAACATGGGTTTCTTAACTTGGTAGTGGAAGGCGACTCACAGATCATCATTAATATACTACAACGCATCCTAAATGGAGTGAACCCAAACAAAGTCACGCCCAGCTGGAGGCTCTCACATGGTCTACAACAGCTTACCAACCTACTGATTCCTTCTCAGGCAATCATCCCATCCCATGTTCGAAAGCAGGCAAACCAAGTTGCAGACGAGCTCGCTAATATAGGAACCACCTGGACGGGAGCGTATCTCCTCTACATCTCTGAGTAGGAACCGGAGCACCCCACACTTCAGCACTGCATTCGCAAGGCAGCTACAGTTGACTCGCCCCCGATCGAGGTGGTAATGCGGTCCACCTAGCGGGCTGAGGGCGCGGGAGGAGGCCAGCGGAGCACAGAGCCATGTGATCGGCTCGTGCCCGCGGCAGCTGCCACCCCAAAGCATTAATTCGCATTCAAGGTTGATGGGAGGGGCATTAATCCCACCCCCCTCGATCCCCTCTACGCACCGAACCATGCAAACCTCTTCTGGCATTATCGTGTGGGTGGAGGGCTTAGACTCTGGTACGACGATTCTCATGGTATATCAGTCGATTTTTATACTTCGTCTTGGCTCTAGAGATCTTCTGCAGAAGTTGAGCTCTGCTATGCTGCGTCTTCGTCTTCGTATGCACCCTCGCAAGGGCTCCCCCTAGCACCCGAGACGCCCCCGCTCCTCCTCCTCTCCCTCCAGTTCGCCCACCCCAGGTTCACGCTGTGCAGCCTTAGTCGACTCCTCCTGGACTCAGGCTTGGCACTCTCCCCCCGACTTGCATTCCTCCTCTCCCTCACCGTCGCGCCATGACCAGCCTTGTCGCAAACCAAAAACGCCCTCTCCCTTCCTGCCGCGTGAGCACTATGATATTCTAGAGGACCTCGTTTTTGATCTCCGGGACGGAGTAAATGACCTCCAATTTAGAGTCCAGCAAATGGAAGGGAAACTCTCTATCCTTCTTCAGCTCCTAGCTCCTCCCCCTCCAGCCGCTCCAGATATTTCTAGCGACACTCCTGAGAAATCCAATGAGAAAAGCCAGCATTTGGACGGGCCGATAGTTTCTCCAGAGCCCAGGACTGCTCTCGTGTGGAAGGAGCCTTCGGCAAACTTTGCGGGAGAGAACGACGTAGCGGTCTCGGCAACGACAGCCAAGGAGAAGGAAGACGAAAGACGCGGCAGTTTCGACATCCAGGTGCACGTAGATGAGAGCAACACAGCTACGGAAATGAATTGGACGGCCAGCGGGATAGCTATCATAGAGGAACCTTGGCCTGGCCCCATGCCCGAGTATGTTCCGGATTATACAGTGCTTGTTCCTTACTTTAGCTCTAGTGGCTCTCATGGTAGCAAATATCTTAGTCTTCTTTAGCTCTGTTAAAATTTTGTTACTTTTTATATACGGTTGGCTGAACTGGTTTCTCCTCACGGAGCAGTTCAGTAATTACAACCGCTTGACTTAGCAAATGTACTCTTGAACCTGGTTCTGAGAAGGACTCTTATATAATACAAAAACTTGCTTACAAAAAAAAAAAACATCACTTTCCTCAAAGTGATATCATTGAGAAAAAAATTGAATCCTTTTGTCTATATATTGAAAAATATAAACAGGAAAAAGAACAAGAATCCAATAGCCAAGTGGATAATACTAATGATCAGGGGAGATGAAGTATTTGTCTCTCCTACCTTTTTTTATAAATAAGATAAATGCAAGAATGAATGGGCTTTTTTCTTAACATTGTAAACTATTTTTCAAGTTAATTGAGAAACCAAAGTTGGGAAATTTATGAATACCTATTATGGTGTTGTCATTGTATGGGACTACTCCTTCACTATTTGATGCTTCAATAGATGTAAGAATGTTTTCTTTTATCGTATATTTTTATCATTCACCTACAATTTATTCTCAATGTTGTTTTTGAATAGTTGAATCTAACCTATGAATGTGAAATTATAATATGTATTTCTAATATAGACTAATGCTATTTCATTGTTGGTTATTCATCTATTGTTATGAAATACATAGTAAATTTTTTCTATTTTAATGATTGAATTAACTATTTATTTCATATTCACTCTTCATTTCGAAAATCCTAGATAGGAGATTATTTTTAAGAAGTTACATTCATTTTTAGTTTAGAATTGTATTTATAAATTTGATTTTAATAGCTCAATGCAAAATCTAGTACTTGTAGCTCAAACATAAAACTTGTTACCCTTTCACATCTAGGGGTAAGTAGAGGAGATTTTTATCCTATAATCCATATTAGAGACAATTATTCCACTGAAACTTGACCAGAGATGATTCCCAAATTATTCTCAACACGCTCACATTTGATGATTATGGTACTTGACATGCATGAACTACATTATTATAGTGCTTCATATTAAGTGTTAATGTCTTATGTAGTTTTCATGAAAATAGTGATCCTTGGTTGAGTCGGATAATGGATCATAATTCTCTAAATTTGCTTCTTTTTCCTTGTTTCATGTGGCAAACCTCTCATTCGTCATGACAACAACCTCTTATAACAAGTGTATTTTTTTTTTGGGGTTTTAAAAGTGTGTGCGTGCATGTACAAGGGAACAAACACATTCGACTCTACGTCGCCACCTGACGACTAACAAGACGTAACCACCATGAACACAACAAGAAGACAAGGACGCACAACAAGTAACTGCATGCATAAACAATGATCGACGACAATAAGTAAATCTGACTACCCATATGTCCTACCCTGCAATGGTTAGGACCTCCAAGACACATAATCAATGCTCAAGCCCAGGCTCCCATTTAGTTTAACCATTTAAGGTCTCAGGGATGGCAACTATTCTGAGGAACATGGAGGTGTCTACATCCCACCCGACACCAACAGACCAAGCACACAAAAGGTTTATCAACCAAGTACTGCATTAATTAAATGAGCAACAACCCTTATCTACTAACTAAGAATAATTCATTGTACTTAAATCCAGGGCATCACACCAGAGGGTTATCAATAACAACTAAAATTACAATGACATTACCAAGACATGATCAACATATTACATTTATATCCCATTAACTTTGAAAAAATAACAATCACCTTACAGTTTATGTGTTATCCCAACTATCCAACTACAAATCAAGCCCTAAAAGGGTAAGACCATTCCATTTTAAGTTATAAAAGGTTTGTAGGAATAACATTTACATTACAAGATGCTCACCATTAATAAAGCCAGTAAGGAAATTAGCACAACTTATTCCAACCTCCATTGCGAGCCTTGCCATGCATGTCTAAGGCGCATAATACCTCAAGGTACAATCTATTAAATCAACATCCACTACTAGACATGTTACCAACCCTAACCTTAAAAATAAGTATATAGAATTTATTGCAACTCCCCCCTCAACAAAATCGTAATAAATTATTGTACTTAACTTCAAGGACCTTACCTTTACATGATGTGTAAATAATTTAAATTAGTCCTGCAATGAACTAACCATTTCATTACTTTTCATACTATAATACCTTGTAAAGAAAATAACCATAATCTACCTTCATATGTTATCAATACTAATAAAGCATTTTTCATATTGTAAAAGCATTACCATTACTTGCTCCAATCAATAACGTGAAATGAACTCACATTACAATAACAAGGTAGACAAAACTAAGGATAATAAACCAGGGAAATAAAATCATGATGAGAATCATGTGGTAAATCATCTTGCAATAAAGTTCTTTTGTTTGTATTTCAAGCTGTAAATATAATTCTTTTATTACAAAAGTAATATTTTCCTTACAACTGAATAAAGCAAGTGCCTTTTTATGATTATCAACCCAATAGATTTCTTTTAATTAAAAGTAGATTACTATGTTTTAAGTCTAACCTAAAGGTAGTGGTTGCTAAGAAAATTGATGGGAAAAGTAGATGGCTTTTATAAAAAGATAAAAGGATGTAGGATTTACCAATGCCTAACATAGTTGCGGTCAGTAATGACTGGAAAAGGTGGATGGCATGAATTAATTGAGGTGGATTGCTAAAAAAAAAAAATCGTTCCCTTTTTCCAGCTGGGCGTACTAAAAGAAACCTTCCATTTTACCACTAACCTAAGACAATAAAGGCATTCTATTTACGAACTTCCCTTCTATATTTATTGAAAGAGGACAGCGCTGGCATTAATGGTCAGTAGTAAATCGATGGCAGCAAGGACGTCAGTGAACAAAAATGGAGGGTATGGATTTGGTTTCTGCCAGTGCCATCAACCTTGGCCCGGTGGATTCGTTGACATGAAAGGAACTTTCTAACAGAAAAAAAATTTGAAGCCTTAAACAACAAAAAAAAAATCTTTAAACAACCCCTCTATATTCCTTACACAGGCAAAAAAAAACATAAGAATTTAAAATCGATGAAAATTTGTATTCTTCACGCAGCTTGCATTGTCATCCCTGAGGAAATTCATGGTTCTGTTTTGGGCAATAACAGAGAGTAAGGAGAATTTCAAGAGCGATAACACGTCCAGCGATCGAGTAGTGGAATAATTCGTTGAAGGATCGACTCTAACGATTTTCTAGAATGGAAATGGCTGAGCGTAAAGGTATCTTGATAAGTTATGAGCGATCCGTGCCATTTAAAAAAATTGGGAGGAATCCCTATCAATTCATGGTTGGTCTGAGAGTTGCAGGGTGTAAATCCATGAAGTAAGGAAATGCCACACTAAGTTGCTTGACTTAAAAATCATGACTCATACCAGAGAAATTGTAAGATAATTTATCTTCTACATTTATGTTAAAATCCAGGTCAAATAGTCTTTTTCCTTTACTAATGCAGCTAGTGCACATGGTTATCTAGGCAATGTTTCATAATTAAGACCACTCTACAATATTCCCATTGAAACCCCAACCAGAAAGGATGAAATCTTTTAAAATTAATAATCATAATAGATTAGGTAAAGCACAGAAAAAGAATCTTTGAATTAATTAAAATAGGGAAATTCATACTCCGAGGCGAGGTCAAGGTATCAACACAAGTCCAGGGTGAAGTAAATCATGCATTACTAAGTGAACCATCCTTGTGCTACCTCATACCATTCCAGACATCCACGATCAAGTCTATTTTGTACAAGCTTGCTCCGAGATACCCCACCACCGATTTCCAGTCTTTTTAATGGGATCGTTGGCATCTACTTTCCTTAACAATGAAAGATTGAAACCCAACAGGCTCGATTCTCATGGTTGAAGAATGCAATGAAGGCCATTATAAGGATGCAGTTTTTAGATCAATCTCTTACAGTCACGGTGATGATATCTTTGAGGAAGTTGCCTTTTCATCTTCCCCGATTGTCGTCCGCACACTTCATCCCGCTCCTACTCATCGACCATCAAGACCTCACCGGTACCTCCTAGCCAATCACTATGGGTACTCTGCTTCCCCCTTATCCCCCTGAGCCATAAAGGGGACACACATAATCTAGATGGTTCGTCTAGCTTCCCAGCTCGTCTCGCAAGGCCGAGCTACCACTGCTATCCGAGCTGGAAAATCCCAACTCCTCACAAGTAATCAGTCAAGTCACAATTTTGGCAACGTAACGTTATGCTAACAAGCGATCCACTTTCTTTCTCATATTCCCTTTATTTTATAGAGTTGTCCGAACCTCACACTTTCCCTAACTCACTTTTAAATTAATTTTTAATAAAAATATTCTAAATATTCTCCTTCGCACAAGTGTCATCCATCCCCCTCTTTCCTCTAATAATTATTTTCTTTAAATTATTAATTGACTCATTTCCCTCACCCACCTAGAGTTGCTCCTAAATTTCCTCCTAGGTGTTCCTATATCCCCTTACATGTTTTAAATAATTTCCCTAAAAAGAAGTTGCTAATTAACTCAAATTAGTAGGTTCTTAATTGCAGATTCCTTACTATGTTGACCTCGCTTTTTACCATAAGTTTTCAAATTTCCTTTATTACGTTTCCTCCATTACTTAGTTTCCTAATTCTTATTATTCCCTTCTTTCCCCTTTTTATTAGAGCCAAAATGGCAGTTGTGTTGTTTACTCTTTTCCCTTTATTATTAATTTAAAATCTTTATATACTCCCACAAGTTAAATAATTTTTATTTTTTTTTTACAATTCAAAACCACGGATTTTAATTAAATTATTCCTCTCTTCATTTTACCCCCTAAATTTAAGAAGACTAAAACTATTACTTAAGTGGGTTTTAGTTTATATCTTTATTTTTTATTTTTATAGGGTCTTTTTCTTAAGGCTAAACAAACTTTTACCCTAGAGAAGTTGTAGACTTAAGTTTAGATTCTGAACTGGGTGACAATTCTTTAGGGAAGTCCTTTTAAGAATTTCTTAAGGTGTTAAATGTCTTAGGACCATCTAGGTTTGTTCCTTCCTCAACATCAATGCAAGATGCCCTTCAGGACGCACTACGTGCTCCAAGGGTGCCACTCACCTCGGTTGTTTCTTTTGCATGACGTGCCCTTTAGGATGCACCACATGCTCCAAGGGTGCCACTAGCCAACTTGTTCTTCTTTTGTGCGATCTACCCTTCAGGATGCACCACCTGCTCCAAGGGTGCCACTCGCCAACTTGTGTTTCTCATGCGTGACGTGCCCTTCAGGATGCACCACGTGCTCCAAGGGTGCCACTCGCCAACTTGACTGATTGGTAGAAATCTATAACCCCTGGAGTCAACACTCTGCTAGGTGAACTTGTGGGAGACTAAGGGCTCTAAGGAATAAGGCCCTTGCCTTATTGTTCGCCCCTTAGAATCATCATGAGCGACTGTCGCAGTCTTGCCTCACGACATCATGGATCCTCTCTAACTAGGTAATCGTTAACCTACAGTTCGAGCCACGATAGTAGTGCTAGTAGGCTATGGTAGGGCTGTTGTCCACACCTCTCCCTCAACGTCTCTAGAAATCGTCTGTGACCCCTTTACTCCATATGTGATTCTGGTCAGCAAGCTATCATCAGCCTTCATCATCAACAATCATGTCAGAACATGTCCAAATCATATCATCAAATCAATGAAATATCACAGTAAATAAATCAACCCAAATAGCACACTCCCTGACTCAATCTGGAGTCCAAGGGGTTCCACCGATGCCTCTGCATCCTCAAGGTCCAAAACCATGCACACTCAATGAAACTGAGTCAATAGCACCTTTCTATGTCAAAGCAGTAAAACATCATGTCATCTATCATAACACATCATAATCAAGGATAAATGTTTTAACATCATAAAAGTCCAGATCACTTGCAAGAAAGTGTCCTCAAAGAATAAGTTTTCTTAGTGTGCCGGAGCAGGCTATTACATACACCCCCTCTTGGTATAAAATTCATCCCAAATTTTCTCAGTATAAATGCCAAAATAAATGTATCACAGTATCACAAGTCTATCTATCAAACAAAAATGGAAACTGTTGGCGCATATCATATGCGTCCTCCCAGGTCGCCGAGTGCGGACTATAATTGTCCCAATGGACCTTGACCTGATCTATCATTTGACATCGTAACTGTTGAACGCGATGATCTAATATTTGGAACGGCTTCGCCATGAGCACTCCCTTGTCCGATACCTACAAGGAACTCATGTCAATCACATATGTAGGATCACTAATATAATGTCTCAAAATAGATACATGAAAAACATCTTGCATATGCCTCAAAGAATCAGGCAAGGCTAGTCGATAGGCCATGGGCCCCTTTCTGTGCATAATCTTGAAAGTTCCCACGAACCTAGGAAAGATTTTAGCTCCCTTTCCAAAATTGATTGAACTCTTATGCACTTTAACTTGCAAGAAGACTCGATGGCTGACCTCGTAACTACGGTCGAGTCGGTGCACATCGGCATAACTATTCTATCGATTATACACTTCTTTAATCCTTTGTCTTATGGTTTTCATTTGCTCTTCCATTTCTTGGATCGCTTCTAGTTCCACCAAGACCCTATCCTCAAGCCGATCCTAACTCAAGGGCATCCAACATGGTCAACCATAAAGAAACTCAAAAGACGCCATCTTAATGGTTCTCTTGTAACTGTTGTTGTAAGTGAACTCTACTAGAGGCAAGAATTCCTCCCATCGCTTTTGTTGGTCCATCACGTACATGCACAACATGTCTTCCAAGGTTTGGTTTGTTCATTATATCTATTCGTCAGTCTCTGGGTGATACACAGTACTAAAGTTAAGTTGTGTTCCCAAGGCCTCTTGGAAACTCATCCAAAATAGTGCAGTAAACATCGATCCTTGATTGGATATAATCCTCTTAGGCATGCCATGTAGCCTCACAATATCACTAGTGAAAACTCTATCTATGTTAGGTGCTTGATACGTCATACACATAGGAATAAAGTGATCACTCTTCGTCAGAGTGTCTACTACTACAAAAATCGAGTCGTGTCTCCTTGCCATCAGTGGCAATACAACAATAAAATCCATCGAAATAACTTCCCATTTTGATTCGGGAATGGCATGTGGTTGATGTAATCAAGCTGAGTGTCTATGTTCATCCTTTAACTGCTGACACTCTAGACATCTAGCCACAAATTTTACTATGTCGGCCTTCATTCCCTTCCAGAAGAATAAGGGTTTAAGGTCTTCCCTCATCTTCGTGACTCCTGGTTGAGCCATGTAAACTACTCTATGAGCCTCGCTCGAGATCAACATCCTCAACTCGTCATTTGGTGGTACGTAAATCTGACTTCTAAGCTTCAATAACCCATCGCTATCAAATGAAAATCCCTCCTATCGCGGTACCATCATGGTGTTTTGTCCGATAAAACCCTCGACCTCTTTGTACCAATCGTCATCACGTTGTAAAGTGTGAATCTTCTCATGTAGATTCGTCTGAAGAGGCAACACCAAAAATATGCATGGCCTCCAACTCAAAGCATCCGCCACTTGGTTCATTGTTCCCTTTATCTAAGTAATCTCGAAGTCGTACTCGCTAAGCAATTCCGACCAACGCCGTTGTCACGTGTTCAGGTCGCTTTGTGTAAAAATGTGTTGTAGTCCACAATGATCAGTCTTTAATTCAAATTTTCGTCCAACAAGGTAGTGTCTCCAAATCTTGCATCGCATAGTTCTCCTCATGCCTTCTCAGTCTCCTCGAAATGTAAGCAATCAATCGTCTGTCTTGCATCAAGACTCTGCCTAAACCTTCCTTCGATGCATCAGTGCATACCAAGAAGTCTTCATCCATGACCTTTAGTATAGGTGCTGTGGTCAACAACTCTTTAAGCCTCCGAAATGCTTCCATGCATTTCTCGGTCCAAACAAACTTCCTGTTTTTCTTTTACAATTCCATGATCGGATTTTCTATCTTCGAAAATCCCTCGACAAACCATCGATAGTATCCTGCTAAAACCATAAAAATACACACTTCTGTGACATTCGTTGACGCAGACCATTCCATAATAGCCTCAACCTTGGATGTATCCATGGAGATACCTTTGCTGGAGATGACATGCCCTAAGTAGTGAATCCTCGATTGATAAAAAGAGCATTTGGAAAAATTCCCATACAATTTGTTCTCTCGTAGACACTGTAGTACCAAGCGCAAGTGCTCGTCATGCTCCTCCATCGTCCGAGAGTAGATCAAGATATCATCAATGAATACTTGGATGAACTTGTCCAAGTACTCGCGGAACACCCCGTTCATCAAACTCATGAATACCCCTGGGGCGTTTGTCAGTCCAAATGGTAAAACTGTAAACTCATAATGTCCAAATCTCATTTTAAAGGTGGTCTTAGGGACGTCATCCTCCTTGATCCATAACTGGTGATACCCTGATCGCAAATTGATCTTGGAGAACATTGTCGCACCCTTCATTTGATCGAACAGATCATCAATTCTTGGTAAGGGATATTGATTCTTGATCGTATCGTTGTTCAGTTGACGATAGTCAATGAAAAGCCTCCATGATTCATCCTTCTATCGTATGAAAATAACTGGTTCACCCCACTGTGACACACTAGGGCATATCAATCCCAGGTCCAGCAACTTCTTCAGTTGCATTTTCAGCTCTTGCAACTCTGGGGTCGACATCCGATAAGGCGTTCTAGCTATTGGTTCGGTCCCCGATTTCAGTTCTATGGTCAACTCCAATTCCCTTTCTGGTGGCATTCCAGGTAACTCCTTTGGAAATATGTCTGCAAACCCCTTCACCACCAGAAGGTGTTCTAGACCTTTCGATACTCCCTTTTAATTTAGCACGAGGATCGCATAAATCTTGCACCCCTTATGCATACTTTTCCGTAATTGTAAGGAAGAGACGAATCTCAGGGAAACTCTTTGGTTTCATCCTACAATCCCATGTCTTTTTCCTTCATCATCAACCAAGCTCAACCATTTCATCTTACAGTTGAGTATCCCCTCATGTGATTCCAACCAATCCATACCAATCATGACGTCATAAGATCCTAAGATCCTGACGTACAAGTTGACCCTCGTGACAAACTCTCCCAGGTTAAGGGAACAACCCATAACCTTCCTCCAACCTTCTATTTGGCTCCTGAATCCATCTCGACAAAGCTAAACTCATCTTGTTTGACTGCCTTTATTGATCCGTAGGATCTTTTAATGACTTATGGTTAAGTTTTAATTTTGCATGCGTTAATTAACCATTTGAGAAACTTAGTGAAAGAATGAGGAAAGAAGAGGAATTATGACAGCCATATACACATATGTACATCTGAAATAAAATAATAGATAGAAAACCATAACACGCAAATTGATAACGGAGTTCGACACAACTTTGCCTACGTCTCCGGGCCTTTGTCTCTGTGGGGGAGGCTTCCTTATTTCTGTTCAAAAGCTCAAAAGTACATCGCTACAATGCCAAATGGTTATAAGACTAATCTTGTCATGTTCTTGTAGATCTGAAGAACCCTGCAAAGAAAATGGCATGCAAAACGGACATCCGGAGCTCCCAGAAATGGCCCAACAATGTCTGCTCCTAAAAATCTTCCCTGCAACAAAGTGGGTTTCACTTGGCTTCTCCTCAACATAACTCTGCTCTGACTACTTCTCATGACCTCAAACAGGCCTGGTTTATATAGATCTGAAGTTGGTTTCTCATCTCCAACTTCCTCCCAAAATTTGGGCTCCAAAAATGCCCAATATCTCCCAAAAATGGAGAAAATCCATTAATATTAGGCAAAATAACCAATAAAACCCAAAACTTGGGCATAAAACCAAATTTATTGTAAAAATAGGCATTAAGACCCCTCATGTTGTGCGTGCACCCCTAAACTTGGTCATATGGCATGATTTGTTTGGGCCATGTGGCCAAGTTCTTCTTGTTCGCGCATCCTTTATGTGCTGGCCCCCGGTCATGAGGTGTTTTCTATGGAACCACGGGCTGGTGTCATAACGTCGCATCCTTTTTTATGGATGGCCCCCAGGTCGTATGGGGCCACCCGAAAACCATGGCTATACCTATCCATAACACTTGTATGTGATGTTGTTCCCTCGGGTATATGGGAGTTTACATGACCATGGGTTGGGGCTTGGCCCCCAGCCCCCTCCTTTATCTGCCATAATACCATGCAATATATTTTATAATGTGGGTTTTATAACATAAACATTAATGTGGCACATTGGTAAAGGACTATTTCTTAAGTTGTTGGGCTTGGTGGTGGTCCTGGGTTCAAATCCCATGAACCCCAAAACAATTTTTTTGAAACATGCCACTTCAACTGATCACTGGGTGCCACATGGCTGCCCATGAGTGGGCCACGTGGAATCTCCCCATTCGACAGATTAATGCCACTTGTCAGCTATTGACTGGTCCAGTTTCCTACCACATGTCTGCCTTGTCAGTGAACCTGCCCAATCACCATCATCTAGAGAGTGCCACGTCATCTCCTGCACAGTCAGCATGTTGATGTCATTAGCATTGACTTTTTGACCAATTGACCTTTGACATTTTACATGTTTGGGCTTCCGATCAGAACGCGATAACTTTCACATATGGAGCCAGTTTGAAAAAGTAAATATATCGTCAGAATCAGGAAGACGAGACGAACACAATGGCACTAGTTTCATCACATTCCGAGCACTTTCATTTTTGATCATTTTTCAAGCCCTGTCAGGCTTCTGGATCCAATTTTGGATCACACCTCCCCACATAAAGAACTTTGGTCCCAAAAAGGTTACTGACCAGTCAACAAGCTGAGGATAGGCCACCCAGCTTGCTCTCTATCTCTGAACTCTGTCCTGTGCACCTGTCTCATGAAGATCAACTGTAACACAATCATGACCACTGACAGTATATTGTTAGCCATTTGAACCTTGTTACATCTTACTGAAGCCACTATCATCCATGTAGAAAACATTGCTAATGAAAGTATCAAAAAGACGACTGCAAATGAGTTTATATACTTGAAATATATGCACGACATGAGCTTATCTTGAAGCAACTTATGATTGATTTTCCATTAAACAACCATGTCTTGTTCTTGCTTAAGATCAATTACTTCATTTGAAACAATTATTGGTTTGTTTCTTTCTTGCACTTCCTTCTCTAATTGTTCCATTGTTTGAAGTGTTTTATTTTCTTTAACATGATGAGCATGAACCACATAATCATGACCTGCTTTAGTGAATTGATATTGATTCTTTGTCCTGTAGAAGATTTCTTTACGATCATATAAATATGGGCTACCTAAGACCATTCCACATTCTCTTAATGACACTACATCACAAGTTACTTCGTCCACATACTTATATGAAATTGCAAATTTGATTGTGCACTGCTTTGTTATGTGCATCTGATGATGATTGCTTATACATTTAAGTGTGTAAGGCTTATGATGAGTTTTTGTTTTTAATCCCAATTGCTTAGCCAATTCTTCTGAGATTAGATTAGCTTGAGATCCACTGTCGATTAATGTGTCTATCTTAGTGTGTCACATGATTACCCTTATATGAAACAATTTGTTTCTACAATCAATGTGTTCACCAAATTTACCTCTCATACCAACCAATGAAATCTTTGACTCATCATCTGAATCCGATCCCAAGTCTGTGGGCTTTGATGTCCTTGCCACTGTTTGCATTCCCTTCTTTTCTTTGAACCACTTTGGCCTCTTCTTGGGATGTGAATTCCAACATTTGTCCTCATCATGTCCCTCTTTCTTGCAATTCTTGCAAGTGGGATTTCCTTCCTTCTTTGTCACCGCATTTGTATTCTTTCCATGCCTTTTACTCTTGTCTTCTTTCCTTGAAAACGATGATTCCCCTAACACACCTGCTTTCCCTGCTTCAATATACATAGCATGAACAGAAACCTCATCAAGGTTAGTGGTTCCAAACATGAAAAGTGTTTCTAATATGCGGAAGCAAACCTCCTATGTACTTCATAAGAGTTTCTTGTGTTTACAAAGGGATGTCTAACATTAATGCCATTTTTCAAAATCCATCAGTGTATTCTTGCACTGTTTATCCTTTTCTTAGTTTTAAATATTCCCATTCAATTATTTCTTTTTCTTTATAACCCAAAGAATAAAATTGTTTCACAAGTGCATAAATGAAACTCTTCCATGATGGAAATACATTACCCATATTTTGTGTTCCTTTTTCCATCTTGCTTTGCCACCAGATGAGAGTTGTACCTGCAAGTCTCAAAGATGCCAACTTAATTTGTGTGGCCTCATCCTTGATCTGTTGCACACTATAGTATACCTCCATGTGCCTCATCTAGTTATCAAGTTTTTCTGCATTTACTTCACCATCATATATGGGCAACTCAAATTTTACATCAAGTTTCAACAATGGCATTTCATGTTTATTCTTATGAACATTTTTCTTCTCATTAGATTTAGAACTTGAACTTGAAGAAGAAGGAGAGGAAGGAGGTGTTGATGGAGGTGAAGGAGGAATATGAGGATGATCCTCTTCCTCTTCACTTTTTCCCTTTGAAGAATTACCCAAAACTGGTCGCTTCTGTTCTAATTAATCTTTGTACAAAACTTTCACCATCTTCGACATAGCATGGAATGTTTTCTAGAACTCTTTCTCATCTTGAGAAATCCCTTCTTCCGATGCCATATTCTTGCTGTGAGAAGCTCTCTTTCTCAATCCAATTAATGCATTCTCTGCAACAAGCTCGCCTTCACCACGCTGTAGATTTTCCCTGGTTAACATGCAAAACTCAAATCCAAACGTCAACTAGCTCTGATACCACTTGATCCGTAGGATCTTTTAATGACTTATGGTTGAGTTTTAATTTTTCATGCGTTAATTAACCATTTGAGAAACTTAGTGAAAGAATGAGGAAAGAAGAGGAATTATGACATCCATATACACATATGCAGATCTGAAATGAAATAATAGACAGCAAACCATAACATGCAGATTGATAATGGAGTTCGGCACAACTTTGCCTACGTCTTCGGGCCTTTGTCTCTATGGGGGAGGCTTCTTTATTTCTATTCAAAAGCTCAAAAGTACATTGCTGCAATTCCAAATGGCTACTAGACTAATCTGGTCATGTTCTTCCAGATCTTAAGAACCCTGCAAAGAAAATGGCACACAAAACGGACATCCGGAGCTCCCAAAAATGGCCCAACAGCGTCTGCTCCTCAAAATATTACCTGCAACAAAATGGCTTTGGCTTGGCTTCTCCTTAGCATAACTCTTCTCTAACTACTTCTCATGGCCTCAAACAGGCCTAGTTTATATAGATCTGAAGTTGGTTGCTCATCTCCAACTTCCTCCCAAAATTTGGGCTCCAAAAATGCCCAATATCTCCCAAAAATGGAGAAAATCCATTAATATTAGGCAAAATAACCAATAAAACACAAAAATTAGGCATAAAACCCACTTTATTGTAAAAATAGGCATTAAGCTCCCTTATGTTGTGTGCGTGCCCCTAAACTTGGTCATATGGCCTGATTTGTTTGGGCTATGTGGCCAAGTGCTTCCTGTTCGTGTGCCCTTTGTGTGCTGGCCCCCGGTCGTGAGGCGTTTTCTATGGAACCATGGGCTGGTGTCATAACCCCGCACCCTTTTTTGTGGATGGCCCCCGGGTCATATGGGGCCGCTCTAAAACTATTGCTATTCCTATCCATAACACCCATATGTGATGCCGCACTCTCGGGTATATGGGAGTTTACACGACCACGGGTTGGGGCGTAGCCCCTAGCCCCCTCCTTTATGTGCCATAATACCATGCAATATATTTTATAATGTGGGTTTTATAACATAAACATTAATGTGGTGCATTGGTAAAGGACTATTTCTTAAGTTGTTGGGCTTGGTGGTGGTCATGGGTTCAAATCCCATGAACCCCAAAACAATTTTTTTGAAACATGCCACTTCAACTGATGACTGGGTGCCACGTGGCTGCCTATGACTAGGCCATGTGGCATCTCTCCATTCAATAGATTAATGACACTTGTCAGCTATTGACTGGTCCAGTTGCCTGCCACATGTCTACCTTGTCAGTGAACCTGCCCAATCACCATCAGCTAGAGAGTGCCACATCATCTCCTACACAGTCAGCATGTTGATGTCATCAGCATTGACTTTTTGAGCAATTGACCTTTGACCTTTTACATGTTTGGGCTTTCGATCAGAAAGCGATAACTTTCTCATACGGATCCCATTTGACAAAGTAAATATACCACCGGAATCAGGAAGAAAAGACAAACAGAATGGCACTAGTTTTGTCGCATTTTGAGCACTTTCATTTTTGAGCATTTTTCAAGCCCTGTCAAGCTTCTGGATCCAATTTCTGATAAGGAATTCTAGCAATCAGTTCGGTCCCCGATTTCAGTTCTATGGTCATCTCCAATTCCCTTTCCAGCGACATCCCATGTAACTCCTATGGAAATACGTCCGCAAACTTCTTCACCACTGAAAGGTGTTCTAGAACTTTCGCTACTCCCTTTTCATTTAGCGTGAGGATCGCATAAAGATTGCACCCCTTGCGCATACTTTTCCGTAATTGTAAGGAAGAGATGAATCTCAGGGAAACTCCCTGGTTTCGACCTACAATCCCATGTCTCTGTCCTTTATCATCAACCAAGCTCAACCGTTTTGTCTTATAGTTGAGTATCGCCTCATGTGATTCCAACCAATCCATACCAATCATGACGTGATAAGATCCTAAGATCGTGACGTACAAGTTGACCCTTGTGACAAACTCTCCCAGGTTAAGGGAACAACCCGTAACCTTTCCTCCAACCTTCTGTTTAGCTCTGGAAGCCATCTTGATGAAGCTAAACTCATCCTATTCGACTGTCTTTACCTTAATCCTTTTTAGCGATGCACCAAAAATGAAACTCTCAGTAGCACCTGGGTCTATCAAAATACTAAGGATCTGGTCAGCGATAGTACCGGTCGTCTTGAGCATAGTAGATTGATGCTCTGCCTAGCAGTTATTCATCGCTGCATGAATCTGATGGGCATTACCAATATCTCCCACTGTACTGGTCCATCTGATCTGGACACTCTGGTCCTCTCCACAAGACAGTCACGCTGGTAGTGTGGCTCCCCACACGTCCAACACCCCTTCTTCAGCCCAGTAGTCCTGGTACTCGAAGTAGTAGATGACGACCCACCAGCCTAAAAACCTGGTCTATTCTCCTGAATAGGCCTAAACTGTTGCTACTGTTGATTTTGTGGTCCCTGATAAGGTGTCCGATGTTGAGGTGGCGATCGTTGAGGTGTAGTGAAATTGGATCCCCTCTAGAAGCCATGATATCCCAACGTATGTCTCGCTAGGGTCTGGTGCTGTTGTGTCCAAGAGGAAACCTGCCCTACTGGTCTCGCTGGAGTCCTGGTCTGACCCCCGCTGATAAGCTCCTCCTCTGCTATGAGGGCCTTCTAGAAGGCGTTGTTCAAGGTTTGAGGCATCAAAATCCTAACCTTTGCACGCAAGCTGCCATTAATGCCAAACATGAACCGGTTGACCTTGAGTTACTCTGTGTTAAGGTGCAGAGCATACCAAAGCAGCTCCATGAAATGTGCCTCATACTCGGGCACTGTACGACCTCCCTATCGTAATGTGTTGATATCATTGTGCTGACACTCAATGAATTCCTCTAAAAGGTACCTCTCTCAGAATCATTCCTCGAATAGTTCCCATGACACATCTTCGATGACCATGTTCAGCTACGGTAAGAGAATCTTCCACCATAGAAGAGCGCTCCCCTTCATTTGAAAGACCGTCATGCATACCTTCATGTTGGAGGTATAATCATGAAGTGCGAAGCACATTGCCATGTTCTCCAACCATGCCTTGGTGGTTGCACTATCCAGGGAACCAAAGAACTTGGGAAATTTGACCTTCTTGAGTTCACAGTGAATGCTACCACTAACGGCTGGTGCGCGAGGTGGAACCTCAGTAGGTGCCAGCACCCTGGCCTCATCTCTGTCCAATCAGCTGATTAGGGCCTCAAACATGCACTGAAAAGACCTCATCATCCCAACCATGTCTCTAATTGCTATCTGATCCTATCCGAGAACTTGCTTGCCTCCCCGGGGGTTAGACCCCTCAGGCGTGGATGCTACTAGAGGCGTCACGCCTCCTCCCCTAGCACCTCGTCATCTACCTCTGCGACATCCTCTAACTATGACTACCTGCATGCACACAATCAACTTGATCAACAACAGTATAATCAAATCAAATCCTCTCAATGAAAGCCGTAGTGAATCCCAAGTTGTGGGTCGCACCTTTCTCTGATACCATATGTGGAAAACCTCTCGTTCGTCATGACAACAACCTCTTATAACAAGAGGAATTTTTTTTTTGTTTTAAAAGTGTGTGCATTCATGTACAAGGGAACAAACCCATTTGACTCTACGTCGCCACCCGATGACTAACAAGACACAACCACGATGAATAGAACAAGAAGACAAGGATGCATGACAAGTAACTACATGCATAAATGACGATTGACGACAATAAGTAAATCTGACTACCCATTCGTCCTAACCTGCAATGGTTAGGACCTCCAAGACACATAATCAATGCTCAAGCCCAAGTTCCCATCGATTTTAACCATTTAAGGTCTCAAGGCTGGCGACTGTTTTGAATAACATGGAGGTGTCTACATCCAGCCCAACACCAACAAACCAAGCACACAGAAGGTTTATCAACCAGGTACTGCATTAATTAAATGAGAAGCAACCCTTATCTACTAACTAAGAATAATTCATTGTACTTAAATCCAGGGCATCACAGCATAGGGTTATCAATAACAACTAAAATTACAATGACACTTCCAAGATGTGATCAACATATTACATTTATATCCCATTAACTTTGCAAAAATAACAATCACGTTACATTTTATCTGGTATCCCAACTACCCAACTACAAATCAAGCCCTAAAAGGGTAACACCATTCCATGTTAAGTTATAAAATGTTTGTAGGAATAAGATTTACATTACAAGACACTCACCATTAATAAATCCAGTAAGGAAATTAGCACAACTTATTTTAACCTCCATTGCAAGTCTTGCCATGCATGTCTAAGGCGCATAATACCTCAAGGTACAATCTATTAAATCAACATCCATTAGTAGACAAGTTACCAACCCTAACCTTAAAAATAAGTACATAGAATTTATTGCAACCTTCCCCCTCTACAAAATCATAATAAATTATTGTACTTAGTGTAAAAGCATTACCATTACCTGCTTCAATCAATAACGTGAAATGAACTCACATTACAATAACATGGTAGACAAAACTAAGGATAATAAACCAGGGAAATAAAATCATGATGAGAATCATGTGGTAAATCATCTTGTAATAAAGTTCTTTTGTTTGTATTTCAAACTGTAAATATAATTATTTTATTACAAACGTAATCTTTTCCTTACAAATGAATAAAGCAAGTGCCATTTTATGATTATCAACCCGATAGATTGCTTTTAATTAAAAGTAGATTACTATGTTTTAAGTCTAACCTCAAGGTAGTGGTTGCTAAGAAAATTGATGGGAAAAGTAGATGGCTTTTATAAAAAAGTTAAAAGGTTGTAGGATTTACCAACGCCTAACATAGTTGCAGTCAATAATGATTGGAAAAGGTGGATGGCGTGAATTAATTGAGGTGGATTGCTAAAAAAAAAAAATCGTTCCCTTTTTCCATCTGGGCATACTAAAAGCAACCTTCCCTTTTACCACTAACCTAAGACAATAAAGGCATTCTATTTAGCAACTTCCCTTCTATATTTAGTTAAAGAGGATAGTGTTGGCATTAATGGTTAAAGAGGATAGTGCTAGCAAGGAACTTCCTAACAGAAAAATATTTTGAAACCTTAAACAACAAAAACAAAATCTTTAAACAACCCCTCTGTATTCCTTACACAGGCAAAAAAAAACCATAAGCATTTAAAATCGATGAAAATTTGTATTCTTCATGTAGCCTGCACTGTCATCCCTGAGGCAATTCATGGTTCTATTTTGGCCAATAGTAGAGAGTAAGGAGAAGATTCAAGAGCGATAACACCTCCAGAGATCAAGTGGTGGAATAATTCGTTGAAGGATCAACTCTCATGATTTTCTGGAATGGAAATGGCTGAGCATAAAGGTATCTTGATAAGTTATGAGTGATCCATGCCATTTAAAAAAATTGGGAGGAATCCCTATCAGTTCATGGTTGGGCCAAGAGTTACAGCGTGTAAATCCCTGAAGTAAGGAAATGCCATGCTAAGTTGCTTGACTTAAAAATCATGACTCACAGAGAAATTGTAAGATAATTTATCTTGTACGTTTATGTTAAAATCTAGGTCAAATAGTCTGTTTCCTTTACTGATGCAGCTAGTGCACATGTTTATCTAGTAAATGTTTCGTAACCCCAACCAGAAAGGATGAAATCTTTTAAAATTAATAATCATAATAGATTAGGTAAAGCACAGAAAAAGAATCTTTGAATTAATTAAAACAGGGAAATTCATACTCTGAGGTGAGTTCAGAATATCAACACAAGTCTAGCTTGAAGGAAATAATGCATTACTGAGTGCACCATCCTAGCTATTTTGTACAATCAAGTCAATTTTGTACAATCTAGCTCCGAGATACCCCGACATCGATTTTCAGTCTTTTTAATGGGATTGTTGGCATCTACTTTCCTTAACAATGAAAGATTGAAACCCAATAGGATCGATTCTCATGGTTGAAGAATGCAATGAAGTGCATTATAAGGATGCAGTTTGTAGATTAGTTTCTTACAGTAACGACGATGATATCTTTGAGGAAGTTGCCTTTTCACCTTCCCTGAGTGTCGTTTGCGTGCTCCGTTCTGCTCCAGCTCGCCGACTGTCGAGACCTCACCGGTACCTCCCAGCCAATCACTACAGGTACTATGCTTCCCCGTCAGCCCCCTGAGCCATAAAGGGGCAACACACAATCCAGATGGTCCGTCTAGCTTCCCAGCTCACCTCGCAAGGCCGAGCTATCACTCCTATCCGTGCTGGAAAATCCCAACTCCTCACAAGTAATCAGTCAAGTCACAATTCTGGTAGCGTAACATTACGCTAATAGCTGATATGATTTCTTCCTCATCTTCCCTTTCTCTTATAGAGTTTTCTGAACCTCACACTTTCCCTAAATCACTTTTAAATTAAGTTTTAATAAAAATATTCTAAATATTCTCCTTCGCACAAGTGTCGTCCATCCCCCTCTTTCCTCCAATAATTATTTTCTTTAAATGATTAATTGACTCATTTCCCTCACCCACCTAGAGTTTCTTGTAAATTTCCTCCAAGGTGTTCCTAGATCCCCTTACATGTTTTAAATAATTTCCCTAAAAAGAAGTTGCTAAATTATCTCAAATTAGAAGGTTCTTAATTGCAGATTCTTTACTATGCTCACCTCACTTTTTACCATAAGTTTCCAACTTTCCTTTACTATGTTTCCTCCATTACTTAGTTTCCTAATTATTATTATTCCCTTCTTTCCCCTTTTTCTTAGAGCCAAAATGGAAGTTGCATTGTTTACTCTTTTCTCTTTATTATTAATTTAAAATCCTTTTATACACTCACAAGTTAAATAATTTTTTATTTCCTTTTACAATTCAAAACCATGGATTTTAATTAAATTATTCCTCTCTTCATTTTACCCCGTAAATTTAAGAAGACTAAAACTATTACTTAAGTGGGTTTTAGTTTATATCTTTATTTTTTATTTTTATAGGGTCTTTTTCTTAAGGCTAAACAAACTTTTACCCTAGCAAAGTTTTAGACTTAGGTTTAGATTCTGAACTGGGTGACAATTATTTAGGGAAGTTGTTTTAAGAATTTCTTAAGGTGTTAAATGTCTTAGGGACATCTAGGTTTTTTCCTTCCTCAACATCAATGTGACGTGCCCTTCAGGACACACCATGTGCTCCAAGGGTGCCACTCACCTCAGTTGTTTCTTTTGTGGGAGGTGCCCTTCAGGATGCACCACATGCTCCAAGGGTGCCACTCACCAACTTGTGTTTTTTTTGTGCGATGTGCCCTTCAAGATGCACCACATGCTCCAAGGATTCCACTCGCCAACTTGTGTTTTTTTTGCACAACGTGCCCTTCAGGATGCACCATGTGCTCCAAGCGTACCACTCGCCAACTTGACTGATTGGTAGACATCTATAACTCCTAGAGTCAACACTCCGCCAGGTGAACTTGTGGGAGACTAAGGGCTCTAAGGAATAATGCCCCTACATTATTGCGTGCCCTTTAGAATCATCGTGAGCGACTGTCGTATTCTACCCTCAAGGCATCATGGATCCTATCGAACTAGGTAATCGTTAACCTACAGTTCGAGCCAGGGCAGGAGTGCTAGTAGGCTGTGGTAGGACTGCTGTCCACACCTCTCCCTCAACCTCTCTGGAAATCATGTGTGACACCTTTACTCCATATGTGAGTCTTTTCGTCAAGCTATCGTCAGCCTGCATCATCAACAATCATGTCTGAACATGTCCACATCATATCATCAAATTAGTGAAATATCACAGTAAATAAATCAACCCAAAAAACACACTCCTTGACTCAATCCGAAGTCCAAGGGGTTTTACCGATGCCTCTGGATCCTCAAGGTCCAAAACCCTGCACACTCAATGAAACTGAGTTAATAGCACTTGTCTACATCAAAGCAGTGAAACATCATGTCATCTATCAGAACGCATCATAATCAAGGATAAATGTTTTAACATCGTAAAAGTCCAGATCACTTGCGAGCAAGTGTCCTCAAAGAATAAGTTTTCTCAATGTGCCAGAGCGAGATGTTACATACACCCCCTCTTGGTCTAAACTTCGTGCCGAAGTTTCTCAGTATAAATGTTGAAATAAATGTATCACAGTATCATAAGTCTATCTATAAAACAAAAATGGAACTATTGGTGCATATCATATGCGTCCTCCCAGGTCACCGAGTGCGGACTATAACTGTCCCACTCAACCTTGACCTGATCTACCATTTGAATTCGTAACTATCAAACACGATGATCTAAGATGCAGACTAGCTCAGCCGTGAGTGCTCCCTTGTCCGATACCTTCAAGGAACTCATGTCAATCACATGTGTAGGATCACTAATATAATGTCTCAAAATAGATACATGAAAAACATTATGCATACACCTCAAAGAATCATGCAAGGTTAGTCGATAGGCCACGGGCCCCTTTCTCTCCACAATCTCGAAAGGTCCCATGAACCTAGGAGAGAGTTTAGCTTCCTTTCCAAACTTGATTGGACTCTTATGCGCTTTAACCTGGAAGAAGACTCCATCGCTAACCTCATAACTACAATCGACTCGGTGCGCATCGGCATAACTCTTCTGTCGATCCTGCACTTCTTTAATCCTTTGTCTTATGGTTTTCATTTGTTTTTCCATTTCTTGGATCACTTCTGGTCCCACCAGGACCCTATCCTGAAGGTGATCCCAACTCAAGGGCATCTGACATGGTCGCCCATAAAGAAACTCAAAATGCACCATCTTAATGGTGCTCTAGTAACTGTTGTTGTAAGAGAACTCTACTAGAGGCAAGAATTCCTCGCAGCGCTTTGGTTGGTCCATCACGTACATGCGCAACATGTCTTCCAAGGTTTGGTTTATTCACTCTATCTATTCATGAGTATCTAGGTGATACGTAGCACTAAATTTAAGTTGAGTTCCCAAGACCTCTTGGAAACTCATCCAAAATCTTCCAATAAACACCGATCCTCGATCGGATATAATCCTCTTAGGCATGCCATGCAGCCTCACAATCTCACTAGTGAAAACTCTAGCTATGTCAGGTGCCTGATATGTCATACGCACATGAATAAAGTGAGCACTCTTCGTCAGAGTGTCTACTACTACAAAAATTGAGTCATGTCTCCTTGCCTTCAGTGGCAATCCAACAATAAAATCCATCAAAATAACTTCCCATTTTGATTCTAGAATGGCATGTGGTTGAAGTAATCCTGTTGGGTGTCTATGTTTAGCCTTTACCTGCTGACACTCTAGACATCTAGCCACAAAGTTGATTATGTTGGCCTTCATTCCCTTCCAAAAGAATAAGGGTTTAAGGTATTCCCTCATCTTCATGACTCAAGGGTGAGCCATGTAAACTTCTCTATGAGCCTCCCTCAGGATCAACATCCTCAACTAGTCATTTGGCGGTACATAAATCCGACTTCTAAACCTCAATAACCCATCGCTATCAAATGAAAATCCCTCGTATCGTCGTACCATCATGGTGTTTTTTCCGATATAACCCTTGTCCTCTTTGTACAATTCATCATTACGCTGTAAAGTGAGAATCTTCTCACGTAGATTCATCGAAAGAGGCAACACCGAAAAGATGCACAGCCTCTGACTCAAAGAATCCACCACTCAGTTCATTGTTCCCTTTATGTAAATAATATCAAAGTCGTACTCACTGAGAAATTCTACCCAACGCTGTTGTCATGCGTTCAGGTCGCTTTGTGTGAAAAATGTGTTGTAGTCCACAATGATCAATCTTTAATTCAATTTTTTGTCCAACAAGGTAGTGTCTCCAAAAATTCAATGCATATATGATGGCTAATAACTCCAAATCGTGCTTCACATAGTTCTCCTCATGCCTTCTCAGTTTCCTCAAAATGTAAGCAATCACTTGTCCGTCTTGCATCAAGACTCTGCTTAAACCTTCCTTGGATGCGTCAGTGCATACCAAGAAGTTTGCATCCATGTCAGGGACCTTTAGTATCGGCATTGTGGTCAACAACTCTTTAAGCCTCTTAAATGCTTTCGCGCATTTCTCGATCCAAACAAACTTCTTGTTTTTCTTCTGCAATTCCGTGATCGGATTTGCTATCTTCGAAAATCCCTCGACAAACCGTCGATAGTATCATGCTAAACCCATAAAACTATGCACTTCTATGAAATTCGTCAGTGCAGGCCATTCCATAATAGTCTCAACCTTGGATGGATCCACGGTGATACCTTCGTTGGAGATGACATGCCCTAAGTAGTGAATCCTTGATTGATAAAAAGAGCATTTGGACAACTTCCCATACAATTTTTTCTCTCGTAGACATTGTAGTACCAAGCACAAGTGCTCGACATGCTCCTCCGTTGTTCGAGAGTAGATCAAGATATCGTCAATGAATACTTGGATGAAATTGTCCAAGTACTCATGGAACACCTTGTTCATCAAATTCATGAATACCCCTAGGGTGTTTGTCAGTCCAAATGGTGAAATAATAAACTCATAATGACCAAATATCGACTTAAAGGCAGTCTTACGGACGTTGTCCTCCTTGATCCGTAACAAGTGATACCTTGATCGCAAATCGATCTTGGATAACATCATCCCACCGTTCATTTGATCGAACAGATCATCAATTCTTGGTAAGGGATACTGATTGTTGATCGTATCCTTATTCAGTTGATAGTGGTCAATGCAAAGCCTCCATGATCCATCCTTCTTTCATATGAAAATAAATGGTGCACCCCATGGTGACACACTAGGGAGTATCAGGCCCAGGTCCAACAACTCCTTCGGTTGCATTTTCAGTTCTTGCAACTCCGGGGTTGACATTCGATAAGGCGTTCTAGCTATCAGTTCGGTCCCCAGTTTCAGGTCTATGGTAAACTCCAATTCCCTTTTCGACAGCATCCTAGGTAACTCCTCTAGAAATACATCCGCAAACTCCTTCACCATCGGAAGGTGTTCTAGACCTTCCGCTACTCCCTTTTCGTTTAGCGCAAGGATTGCATAAAGCTTTCACCCCTTGCGCATACTTTTCCATAATTGTAAGGTAGAGACGAATCTCAGGGAAACTCCCTAGTTTCGGCCTACAATCCCACATCTTTGTCCTTCATTATCAACCAAGCTCAACCATTTCGTCTTACAGTTGAGTATCACGTCATGCAATTCCAACCAATCCATACCAATCACGATGTCATAAGATCCTAATATCATAAGATCATAAGATACCAATCACAAGTTTACCCTCACAACAAACTCTCCTAGGTTAAGGGCACAGCCTATAACCTTTCCTCCACCCTTCTGTTTGGCTCTCGAAGCCATCTCAATGAAGGTAAACTCATCCTATTCAACTACCTTTACCTTAATCCTTTTTAGCGCTACAGCAGAAATGAAACTCTTAGTAGCACCTGGGTCTATCAAAATACTAAGGGTCTGGTCAGCAATAGTACCTGTCATCTTGAGCATAGTCGATTGATGCTCTACTTGGCGGTTATTCACCACTGCATGAATTTGATGGGACTTGCCCATCTCTCCCACTGTAGTGGTCTGACTGATCCTGACACTCTAGTCCTCTCCACAGGACAGTCGCGCTGGTAGTGTGGATCCCCAGACGTCCAAAACCCCTTCTTCGGCCCAGTAGTCCTGGTACCCGAAGTAGTAGATGATGACCCACCACCCTAAAAACCTGGTTTGTTCTGCTGAACAGGCCTAAATTGCTACTGCTGCTGATGTTGTTGTCCCTGATAAGGTGTCCACTGCTGAGGCGATGGTCGCCGAGGTGTAGTGAAGGTGGATCCCCTCTAGAAGACATGATATCCTGACATATATCTCGCTGGGGTCTGGCGCTACTGTGTCCCAGAGGAAACCTGCCCTACTAGACTCGCTGGAGTCCTAGTCTGACCCCCACTGATAAGATCCTCCTCTGCTATGAGGGCCTTCTAGATGACGTCGTGGAAGGTTTGAGGCATCAAAATCCTAACCTTTACACACAGGCTACCATTAAGGCCAAACATGAACTGGTTGACCTTGAGTTTCTCTGTGTTAAGGTGTGGAGCATACTAGAGCAGCTCCATGAAAATTGCCTCATACTCGAGCACCATACTACCTCCTTGTTGTAATGCGTTGAACTCATTGAGCTAACACGCAATGAATTCCTATGAAAGGTACCTCTCTTAGAATTGTTCCTTGAATATCTCCCATGACACGTCTTCGACGACCATGTTCAGTTGTGGTAGGAGTGTTTTACACCATAGAAGAGTACTCCCCTTCAGTTGAAAGACCGCCATGCATACCTTCATGTTGGAGGTATAATCGTGAAGTGCGAAGCACATCGCCATGTTCTCCAACGATGCCTTGCTGGCTGCACCATCCGGGGCACCAAAGAACTTGGGAAATTTCACCTTCTCAAGTTCACTGTGAATGCTACTAGTAACGGTCGGTGCGTGTGGTGGAACCTCAGCAGGTGCCGACATCCTGGCCTCGTCTCTGTCCAATCGGTTGATGAGTGCCTCAGACATGCACTGAAAAGACCTCATCATCTCGACCACATCTCTAATTGCTATCTGCTCCTGTCCGAGAACCTACTCGCCTCCTCGGGTGTTAGACCCCTCAGGCGTCGATGCTACTGGAGGCATCACGCCTCCTCCCCTAGCACCTCGTCGTCTGCCTCCACGGAATCCTCTAACCATGACTACCTGTACGGACATAATGAACTCAATCAGCAATAGTATAATCAAATCATATCCTCTCAATGAAAGTTGTAGTGAATCCCAAGTTGTGGGTCGAACATGGCTCTAATACCATATGTGGAAAACCTCCCATTCATCATGATGACAACCTCTTATAACAAGTGATTTTTTTGTTTTGTTTTAAAAGTGTGTGCGTGCATGTACAAGGGAACAAACACATTCGACTCTACATCGCCACTTGATGACTAACAAGATGCAACCATGATGAACACAACAAGAAGACAAGGACGCATGACAAGTAACTGCATGCATAAGCGATGATCGACGACAATAAGTAAATCTGACTACCCATCCGTCCTACCCTGCAACGGTTAGGACCTCTAAGACACATAATCAATGCTCAAGCCTAGGTTCCCATCGATTTTAAACATTTAAGGTCTCAGGGCTCGCGACTATTCTGAGGAACATGGAGGTGTCTACATCCTACCTGACAGCAACAGACCAAGCACACAGAAGGTTTATCAACCAAGTACTTCATTAATTAAATGAGCAACAAACCTTATCTACTAACTAAGAATAATTCATTGTACTTAAATCCAAGGCATCACACCATAGGGTTATCAATAACAACTAAAATTAGAATGACACTGCCAAGACGTGATCAACATATTACATTTATATCCCATTAACTTTGCAAAAATAACAATCACCTTATATTTTATGTGTTATCCCAACTATCCAAATACAAATCAAGCCCTAAAAGGGTAACACCATTCCATGTTAAGTTATAAAAGGTGTGTAGGAATAACATTTACATTACAATACATTCACCATTAATAAATCCAATAAGTAAATTATCACAACTTATTCCAATCTCCATTGCGAGCCTTGCCATGCATGTCTAAGGCGCATAATACCTCAAGGTACAATCTATTAAATGAGCATCCATTAGTAGACAAGTTACCAACCCTAACCTTAAAAATAAGTACATAGAATTTATTTCAACTTCCCCCTCAACAAAATCGTAATAAATTATTGTACTTAGCTTCAAGGACCTTACCTTTACATGATGTATAAATAATTTAAATTAGCCCTGCAATGAACTAACCATTTCATTACTTTTCATACTATAATACCTTGTAAAGAAAATAACCATAATCTACCTTCATATGTTATCAATACTAATAAAGCATTTTTCATATTGTAAAAGCATTACCATTACATGCTTCAATCAATAACGTGAAATGAAATCACATTACAATAACATGGTAGACAAAACTAAGGATAATAAACCAGGGAAATAAAATCATGATGAGAATCATGTGGTAAATCATCCTGTAATAAAGTTCTTTTATTTGTATTTCAAACTGTAAATATAATTATTTTATTACAAACATAATCTTTTCCTTACAACTGAATAAAGCAATTGCCTTTTTATGATTATCAAACCAATAGATTTCTTTTAATTAAAAGTAGATTACTATGTTTTAAGTCTAACATCAAGGTAGTGGTTGCTAAGAAAATTGATGGGAAACGTAGATGGCTTTTATAAAAATTTAAAAGGATGTAGGATTTACCAACACCTAACATAGTTGCGGTTAGCAATGACTGGAAAAGGTGGATGGCGTGAATTAATTGAGGTGGATTGCTAAAAAATAAAAATCATTCCCTTTTTCCAGCTGGGCGTACTAAAAGAAACCTTCCCTTTTACCACTAACCTAAGACAATAAAGGCATTCTATTTACCAACTGCCCTTCTATATTTAGTGAAAGAGGATAGTGTTGGCATTAATGGTCAGTAGTAAATCAATGGCAGCAAGGACGTCACTGAACAGAAATGGAGGGTATGGATTTGGTTTCTGCCAGTGCCATCAACCTTGGCCGGGTTGATTCGTTGAGATGCAATTAACTTCCTAACAGAAAAATATTTAGAAACCTTAAACAATAAAAACAAAATCTTTAAATGACCCCTCTGTATTCCTTACACAGGCAAAAGAAAAATTTAAGCATTTAAAATCGATGAAAATTTGTATTCTTCACGCAACCTACGCTATCATCCCTGAGGAAATTCATGGTTCTATTTTGGGCATAACAGAGAGTAAGGAGAAGATCCAAGGGCGATAAAACCTCCAGAGATCGAGTGGTGGAATAATTCATTGAAGGATCAACTCTCACGATTTTCTGGAATGGAAATGGCTGAGCATAAAGGTATCTTTGATAAGTTATGAGCGACCCATGCCATTTAAAAAAATTGGGAGGAATCCCTATCAGTTCACAGTTGGGCCAAGAGTTGGAGGGTGCAAATCCCTGAAGTAAGGAAATGCCACGCTAAGTTGCTTGACTTAAAAATCATGACTCATACCAGACAAATTGTAGGATAATTTATCTTCTACGTTAATGTTAAAATCCAGGTCAAATAGTCTTTTTCCTTTACTGATGCAGCTAGTGCACAGGGTTATCCAGACAATGTTTCGTAATGAAGACCATTCTACAATCCTCCCATTAAAACCCCAACCAGAAAGGATGGAATCTTTTAACATTAATAATCATAATAGATTAGGTAAATCACAGAAAAAGAATCTTTGAATTAATTAAAACAGAGAAATTCATACTCCGTGGCGAGGTCAGGGTATCAACACAAGTCTAAGGCGAAGGAAATCATGCATTACTGAGTGCACCATCCTTGTGCTACCTTGTACCATTCTAGACATCCACGATCAAGTCTATTTTGTACAAGCTATCTCCGAGATACCCCGGCACCGATTTTTAGTCTTTTTAATGGGATTGTTGGCATCTACTTTCCTTAACAATGAAAGATTGAAACACAACAGGCTCGATTCTCATGTTTGAAGAATGCAATGAAGGCCATTATAAGTACGTAGTTATTAGATCAATTTCTTACAGTCATGGCGATGATATCTTTGAGGACGTTGCCTTTTTTCCTTCCTCGCGTGTCATCCACATGCTCCATCCTGCTCCTACTCGCCGATCGTCAAGACCTCATCGGTACCTCCTATCGAATCGCTACGAGTACTCTACTTCCCCCTTAGCCCCTCGAGCCAAAAAGGGGCCACACACAATCTAGATGGTCCGTCTAGCTTCTCAGCTCACATCGCGAGGCCAAGCTACCACTCCTATCCGAGATGGAAAATCCCAACTCCTCACAAGTAATCAGTCAAGTCACAATTCCTGCAGCGTAACATTATTCTAATAGCCTTTCTTTTATAGAGTTTTTTGAACCTCACACTTTCCCTAAATCACTTTTAAATTAAGTTTTAACAAAAATATTCTAAATATTCTCCTACGCACAAGTGTCATCCATCCCCCTCTTTCCTCCAATAATTATTTTCTTTAAATTATTAATTGACTAATTTCCCTCACCCACCTAGAGTTGCTCCTAAATTTCTTTCTAGGTGTTCCTATATCCCCTTACATGTTTTAAATAATTTCCCTAAAAATAAGTTCTTAAATTAGCTCAAATTAGAAGGTTCTTAATTGCATATTCCTTACTATGTTGACCTCACTTTTTACCATAAGTTTCCAACTTTCCTTTATTATGTTTCCTCCATTACTTAGTTTCCTAATTCTTAATATTCCCTTCTTTCCCCTTTTTATTAGAGCCAAAATGGCAGTTGCGTTGTTTACTCTTTTCGCTTTATTATTAATTTAAAATCTTTTTATACTCCCACAAGTTAAATAATTTTTATTTATTTTTTTTACAATTCAAAACCACATATTTTAATTAAATTATTCATCTCTTCATTTTACCCCCTAAATTTAAGAAGACTAAAACTATTACTTAAGTGGGTTTTAGTTTATATCTTTATTTTTTATTTTTATAGGGTCATTTTCTTAAGGCTAAACAAACTTTTACCCTAGAGAAGTTTTAGAATTAGGTTTAGATTCTGAACTGGGCGACAATTATTTAGGGAAGTCGTTTTCATAATTTCTTAAGGTGTTAAATGTCTTAGGGCCATCTAGGTTTGCTCCTTCCTCAACATCAATGCGATGTGCCCTTCATGACACACCACATGCTCTAAGGGTGCCACTCGCCTTGGTTGTTTATTTTACGCGACATGCCCTTCAAGATGCACCACATGCTCTAAGGGTGCCACTCACCAACTTGTGTTTCTTTTGTGCGACGTGTCCTTTAGGATGCACCAGGTGCCCCAAGGTTGCCACTCACCAACTTGTGTTTCTTTTGCGCGACGTTCCCTTCAATATGAACCACGTGCTCCAAGGGTGCCACTCACCAACTTGACTAATTGGTAGACATCTATAACCCCTGGAGCCAACACTCCACCAGGTGAACTTGTAGGAGACTAAGGGCTCTAAGGAATAAGGAACCTGCCTTATTGTGTGCCCCTTAGAATCATTGTGAGCGACTGTCACAGTCTGCCCTCATGGCATCATGGATCCTCTCAAACTAGGTAATCGTTAACCTACAGTGCGAGCCACGGCAGGAGTGCTAGTAGGCTATGGCAGGGTTGTTGTCCACACCTCTCCCTCAACCTCTCTGGAAATCATGTGTGACCCATTTACTCCATATGTGAGTCTATTCGGCAAGCTATTGTCAGCTTGCATCATCAACAATCATGTCAGAACATGTCCACATCATATCATCAAATCAATGAAATATCACAGTAAATAAATCAATCCAAATAGTAGACTCCCTGACTGAATCTGGAGTCCAAGGGGTTCCACAGATGCCTCTGCATCCTTAAGGTCCAAAACCCTGCACACTTAATGAAACTGATTCAATATCAACTGTCTATGTCAAACCAATAAATCATCATGTCATATATCATAATGCATCATAATGAAGGATAAATGTTTTAACAACATAAAATTACAGATCACTTGGGAGCAAGTGTCCTCAAAGAATAAGTTTTCATAGTGCGCTAGAGTGGGATGTGACATACACCCCCTCTTGGTCTAAACTTCGTCTCGACATTTCTCAGTATAATTGCTGAAATAAATGTATCATAGTATCATAAGTCTATGTATCAAACAAAAATGGAAACTATTGGCGCATATCATATGAGCCCTCCCAGGTCGCCGAGTGCAGACTATAACTGTCCCACTGGACCTTGACCTGATGTACCATTCGACGTCGTAACTATCGAACGTGATGATCTAATATGTGGATCGGCTTAGCCATGAGCTGTCCCTCATCTGATACCTACAAGGAACTCATGTCAATCACATGTGTAGGATCACTAATATAATGTCTCAAAATAGATACATGAAAATATCATGCATACGCCTCAAAGAATCAGGCAAGGCTAGTCGATAGGCCACATGCCCCTTTCTCTCCACAATCTCGAAAGGTCCCACAAACCTAGGAGAGAGTTCAACTCCCTTTCTAAACTTGATCGAACTATTATGCGGTTTAACCTGCAAGAAGACTCGATCGCTGACATCGTAACTACGGTCGACTCGGTGCGCATCAGCATAACTCTTCTGGCAATCGTGCACTTCTTTAATCCTTTGTCTTATGGTTTTCATTTTCTCTTCCATTTCTTGGATCGCTTCTGGTCCCACCAGGACCCTATCCTCAAGATGATCCCAACTCAAGGGCATCCGACATGGTCACCCATAAAGAAACTCAAAAGGCGTCATCTTAATGGAGCTATGGTAACTGTTGTTGTAAGCGAACTCTACTAGAGGCAAGAATTCCTCCCATCGCTTTTGTTGGTCCATCATGTACATGCGCAACATGTCTTCCAAGGTTTGGTTTGTTTGTTCTATCTGTCCGACGGTCTGTAGGTGATACACAGTACTAAAGTTAAGTTGAGTTCCCAAGGCCTCTTGGAAACTCGTCCAAAATCCTCTTGTAAACACTGATCCTCGATCGGATATAATCCTCTTAGGCATGCCATGCAGCCTTACAATATCACTAGTGAAAACTCTAGCTATGTCAGGTGCTTGATACATCGTATGCATAGGAATAAAGTGAGCACTCTTTGTCAGAGTGTCTACTACTACAAAAATCGAGTCATGTCTCCTTACCGTCAGTGGCAATCCAACAATAAAATCCATTGAAATAACTTCCCATTTTGATTCTGGAATGGCATGTGGTTGAAGTAATCCTGCTGGGTGTCTATGTTCAGCCTTTACCTACTGACACTCTAGACATCTAGCCACAAAGTTGACTATGTCGGCCTTCATTCTCTTCCATAAGAATAAGGGTTTAAGGTCTGCCCTCATCTTCGTGACTACTGGGTGAGCCATGTAAATTGATTTATGAACCTTGCTTAGGATCAACATCCTCAATTCATCGTTTGGTGGTACATAAATCCAACTTCTAAACCTGAATAATCCATAGCTATCAAATGAAAATCCCTCATATCGTGGTACCATCATGGTGTTTTGTCCGATAAAGTGAGAATCTTCTCACATAGATTCATCTAAAGAGGCAACACCGAAAAGATGTGTGTCCTCCGACTCAAAGCATCCACCACTCGGTTCACTGTTCTCATTATATAAGTCATATTGAAGTCATACTCGCTAAGCAATTCCAACCAACGTCGTTGTCATGCATTCAGGTCGCTTTGTGTAAAAATGTGTTGTAGTCCACAATGATCAGTCTTTAATTCAAATTTTCGTCCAAGTTAGTGTCTCGAAACCTTCAAAGAATATATGATGGCTAATAACTCCAAATCGTGTGTCGCGTATTTCTCCTCATGCCTTCTCAGTTTCCTCGAAATGTAAGCAATCACTCATCTATCTTGCATCAAGACTCCGCCTAAACCTTCCTTGGATGCGTCAGTGCATACCAAGAAGTCTGCATCCATGTCAGGGACCTTTAGTATTGACGTTGTGGTCAACAACTCTTTAAGCCTCAGAAATTCTTCCGCGCATTTCTTGGTCCAAACAAACTTCCTATTTTTCTTCTGCAATTCCGTGATAGGATTTGCCATCTTCGAAAATACCTCGACAAATCGTCGATTGTATCCTGCTAAACGCATAAAACTACGCACTTCTGTGACATTCATCGACGTAGGCCATTCCATAATAGCCTCAACCTTGGATGGATCCATGGTGATACCTTCGTCGGAGATGACATGCCCTAAGTAGTGAATCCTCGATTGATAAAAAGAGCATTTGGACAACTTTCCATAAAAATTGTGCTCTCATAGAAACTATAGTACCAAGCAAAAGTGCTCATCATGCTTCTCCGTCATCTGAGAGTAGATGAAGATATCGTCAATGAATACTTGGATGAACTTGTCCAAGTACTCGTGGAACACCCCGTTCATCAAACTCATGAATACCCCTGGGGCGTTTGTCAGTCCAAATGGTAAAACAATAAACTCATAACGTCCAAATCTCATCTTAAAGGTGGTCTTAGGGACGTCATCCTCCTTGATCCATAATTGGTGATACCTTGATCGCAAATTGATCTTGGAGAACATCATCGCACCCTTTATTTGATCGAACAGATCATCAATTCTTGGTAAGGGATATTGATTCTTGATCGTATCCTTGCTCAGTTGACGGTAGTCAATGAAAATCCTCCATGATCCATCCTTCTTTCGTATGAAAATAACTGGTGCACCCCACGGTGACACACTAGGGCGTATCAGTCCCAGGTCCAACAACTCCTTCAGTTGCATTTTCAACTCTTGCAACTCTGGGGTTGACATCCGATAAGGCATTCTAGCTATCGGTTTGGTCCTCGGTTTTAGGTTGATGGTAAACTCCAATTCCCTCTCCAGCAACATCCCAGGTAACTCCTCTAAAAATACATCTGCAAACTCCTTTACCATCGGAAGGTGTTCTAGACCTTCCAGTACTCACTTTTCGTTTAGCGCAAGGATCAAACAAAGCTTGCACCACTTGCACATACTTTTCCGTAATTATAAGAAAGAGACGAATCTCAGGGAAACTCCCTGGTTTTGGCCTACAATCCCATGTCTCTATCCTTCATCATCAACCAAGCTCATCCATTTTGTCTTACAGTTCAGTATCACCTCATGCGGTTCCAACCAATCCATACCAATCACGACTTCATAAGATCCTAAGAACGTGAAGTACAAGTTGACCCTCGTGACAAACTCTCCTAGGTTAAGGGCACAACCCGTAACCTTTCCTCCAACCTTCAGTTTGGCTCTCGAAGCCATCCTGACGAAGCTAAACTCATCCTGTTCAACTTCCTTTACCTTAATCGTTTTTAGCGTTGCAGCAGAAATGAAACTTTTAGTAGCACCTAGGTCTATCAAAATACTAAGGGTATGGTCAACGACAGTACCTGTCGTCTTGAGCATAGTCGACTGATGCTCTATCTGGCGATTATTCACCACTGTATGAATCCGATGGGCCTTGTCCATATCTCAAACTGTAGTGGTCTGGCTGATTCAGACACTCTGGTCCTCTCCACAGGAAATTCATGCTGGTAGTGTGGCTCCCCACACGTCCAACACCCCTTCTTCGACCTAGTAGTCCTGGTACCCGAAGTAGTAGATGATGACCCACCAGCCTGAAAACCTGATCGGTTCTGCTAAACAGGCCTAAACTGTTGCTGCTACGGGTGACAATGCTATTGATTATGTGGTCCTTGATAAGGAGATCCATTGATGAGGTGCTGGTCGCCGAGGTATAGTGAAAGTGGATCCCCTCTTGAAGCCAAAATATCATGGCGTATGTCTCACTAGGGTCTGGTGCTACTGTTTCCCAGAGGAAACCTGCCCTGCTGGTCACACTGGAGGCCTAGTCTGACCCCCACTGATAAGCTCCTCCTTTGCTATGACGACCTTCTAGACGGTGTCTTGCAAGGTTTGAGGCATCAAAATCCTAACCTTTGCACCCAAGCTGCCATTAAGGCCAAACACAAATTGGTTGACCTTGATTTTTTCTATGTTAAGGTGCAAAGCATACCAGAGCAGCTCCATGGAACATGCCTCATACTCGGGCACTGTACGAACTCCCTGTCATAATGCATTGAAATCGTTGAGCTGACGCTCAATGAATTCCTCTGAAAGGTACCTCTCTTAGAATTGTTCCTCAAACAGTTCCCATGACACACCTTCGACGACCTTGTTTAGCTGCAGTAGGAGCATCTTCCACCATAGAAGATCTCTCCCCTTTAGTTGAAAGACCTCCATGCAGACCTTCATGTTGGAGGTATAATTGTGAAGAGCGAAGAACATCGCCATGTTCTCCAACCATGCCTTGGTAGTTGCGCCATCCAGGGCACCAAAGAACTCAGGAAATTTGACCTTCTCGAGTTCAGGGTGAATGCTACTAGTAACAACTGGTGCACATGGCGAAACCTCAGTAGGTGCCGACACCCTGGCCTTGTCTCTGTCCAATCGGCTGATCAGTGCCTCAGACATGCACTGAAAAGACCTCATCATCCTGACCACATCTCTAACTACTATCTTCTCCTATCCAAGAACCTGCTCAGGCATGGATGCTACTCAAGGCGTCACGCCTCCTCCTCTAGCACCCCGTCATCTACCTCTGTGACATCCTCTAACCATGACTACCTGCATGCACACAATTAACTCGATCAGAAATAGTATAATCAAATCAAATCCTCTCAACGAATTCCATAGCGAATCCCAAGTTGCAGGTCGAACCTGGCTCTGATACAATATGTGGAAAACCTCTTGTTCGTCATGACGACAACCTCTTATAACAAGTGGATTTTTTTTTTTGTTTTAAAAGTGTGTGCATGTGTGTACAAGGGAACAAACACATTTGAATCTACATCGCCACCCAACAACTAAAAAGATGCAACCACAATGAACAGAACAAGAAGACAAGGATGCACGATAAGTAACTGCATGCATAAATGACGATCGATGACAATAAGTAAATCTGACTACCCATATGTCCTACCCTGCAATGGTTAGGACCTCCAAGACACATAATCCACGCTCAAGCCCATGTTCCCATCGATTTTAACCATTTGAGGTCTCAGGGCTGGCGACTGTTCTGAGGAACATGGAGGTGTCTACATCCCTCCCAACACCAACAGACCAAGCACACAGAAGGTTTATCAACCAAGTACTGCATTAGTTAAATGAGCAACAACCCTTATCTACTAACTAAGAATAATTCATTGTTCTTAAATCCAGGGCATCACACCATAGGGTTATCAATCACAACTAAAATTACAATGACGCTGCCAAGACGTGATCAACATATTACATTTATATATGATTAACTTTGCAAAAATAACAATCACCTTAAATTTTATGTGTTATCCCAACTACCCAACTACAAATCAAGCCCTAAAAGGGT
>CBVK0100020189.1:0-41519 GCA_900067695.1 Picea abies
ATGACTTTTGGCGCTTCATCTCCCAGGGTTAGGTTTTTGGATGTCTAGAGTTTTGGAATTCATGTTTATCATAAAAAAGGTCTTCAGAGCCTCATTGTAATCATCTTCCTACGAATGAGCGTAGCCGTCACATCTCTTCTCAGAGATAAAGCTGCCACCATTCTAGCGAGTCTTGCACTCTGTATTTTTACAGTCTCTGTACATTTGTTTCATTAATATCAATCATGTATTGATGTATTTCTCTATTTCTGGCAATCTTTATGTGTATTTCATTGTAATATCTCTGCATTCATTATGTTCCGAAAATAATCCAGATTAGAATCGATTTTCTCTTACCTCAAATCCGTACGCATAATTTCGATCAGTGATTCTTCTGCCTGGCGAATTTACAATCCTCTGGGACATTTTTGCACTTAACTAGGGGTGAATTCCCTTCATCTAGACTGTCATTCCATTGCATGGGTGACTCTATTCATAACTAGGTCCTAGGTCGAATCCCTTACTATCTAAGTCAAATTATTTTTGTTGAACCTTAAGGACGTACATCGAATTCCTTTTGTTGAAACTTGAGGACATACGAAAATCATACAGTCCACACACAATCTCTCTCTCCCCCTAGATGTTTCTATGGGTTGTTGGGTCTATCCTTTGTTTATTGGGCGTTCACTTCTCTTCATTCACTTTACGACCTCCCAAGACCAACATCCACTTTTTGGCGAGGTAGTTCCACACTCCCACAAGCTATACAATGGATTTCCTCATTAAATGATCCATTTATTATGCTTTCTAGTTGTTAAATTCATAATTTGTCCCAACAAATATAACTAACCCAGATTCCCCAAGTACTTACAAAGGAATATGCACTTGGACTGTTAGTAAATGGTGTTGTGTTTTGAATGAGCATCTAAAGTGTCACAATTCGAGGCACATTCATTTTCCAAGCCAGTTCACCTCTCAAACAGTAGATCAATAAATTGCGCACAAACCCTTGGGAAGAAATGCGTTAAGCCTTGGGCCATGTGGAGATTGAAGCAGGTTGTTAAAATTCTGATCTTGAGCTTGGAAATCATAGGAGGCTCCACATTTTCCATACATTTGTTGCTAAAACTTTCTAAGCCTTGGGCCATGTGGAGATTGAAGCAGGTTGTTAAAATTCTGATCTTGAGCTTGGAAATCATAGGAGGCTCCACATTTTCCATACATTTGTTGCTAAAACTTTCCTTCTCCTTCATTACTTAGAGGATTTTGGAATGCATCCGACATATATTGATTATGATAGACCGAATGCTATATTTGTGAGGACAATGCAGTTGGATGACTATATTAGAGAGCTAGTATTACTCATAGTCATGTTGTTCTTTGAAGGATAATTAACCAAAATTTCTTCATGCCTCTGGGTAGTTTCAACAAGAGAAATTATGGTTAATGAACCCTAAGAAGGGTTGTAAACAACTTTAGAGTTCACACAACAATTCCATGAAGCTCTTGAAAAGATCTGATTGTCATACTAAACAACATGTTATACAGAGTTCTTAGTGACAATGGTAAAGACCCGTCTTCTATTTCCTTGTGTGCAGGATACACAAAGAAGGAGCTAGCCATTCATGCAAAGCATTGGTTGGCATGTGGCAAACCTTACCTGCCATTGAAGAACATGGTGATTGAAGAGATCTTTGTATAGGGAAAAGGATAAAGGCCCAATGGTTTATGAAGACAGAGCACTTTGTACAAGCTTGAGAGCAAATCGAGATAGAGTCCAACAATTTTAATTCCGCAGAGTATCCATGTTGGTGAAGCGAGTGAGTTATAAGTATCTCGTTTACGGATCACAAGTGTTGGACCTTGGGACACTAGAGACAACACATCTTAGGGAGTACACCTAAATATTATTGGAAACAGTTGGAAAAAACCAAATATTTTTCTCTTCATAGGGGTTTGGCGTATAATCAACATATTAGATCTCCATTATTCCTGAAGATAATCACCTCCAAAGCCATCTAGTTTCAAACCCTAGTTTCATATTCTCTATCCCATACCTAACATAAACTATCATTTTGAGATTCCAGGAGAATGAAACCTATGGTAGCTGAGATAAATTATATTTATTTTGACCTGCATTGACATATAGAATTTTTAATGCATTTGATATGGCATCCAACAAGCTCAACAATCTTGATTACGGAATTGCATGACAACAAATCTTTGACACTATAAAAAAACATCATCATTCAAAATCGAAGCAATCAAATAGTACAATTGAAATAACCAAGCTCACTTTGCTTTCTCATTGCAACAAATAAATAACAATGAAGGAAGCGAGGTGCTCTTTTTTTTTCGAGGAAATGCACTCATGCAAAACCCTCTGAATACTTCCCCATGATTCATGGATGGTAAGCAGGGTAAACCGTTGGCCCTGATTACGGGGTTTTGCCCCAAGGGAATCAAGACAATCGAACTTGTGACCAACAACAAGCATGATAAACTCATTTCTGATTCTAGACCAATTGAGCTAACCCTGATAGATGGAAGGTAGGTGCTCTTACAAACCAAGCTGGGAGAGTTCGTTCAATAATGCTAATAAAATAAAATGCATTTGCACATGAGTAAAGCAAGATGAATTTTCCCTTGCTCATATAGGTTCAAATCTCACTAAGGTTTGTTTTGATGGGAAAGTAGAGTTGGAGGGGTGTCTTTAAGCCCTTTCAGAACACATGCTAGATCCACATAAGAGGTATAAACCCATGATTATAAATCATTAGACCCAACATTGACTTGGATGATGTCCAATATGGTTGATCAAACATGACTTGTTTTTAAATATTTTTGGTTCAATCTTGATTGCACCTATAGAAATTGTATTAAATGATCTCATAACCTGTACACACATAAGTGGATCGAAACTCATCCCATGTCCTTCATTAAAAATCCAAAGAAATTGAATCCAATTGCAAAGAGTAAAAAAAATTTCACCACTAACAAATAATATTAACATCTTACATTTAATATATATAAAATAAAAATATAGAAATTACATAAATCTATATTAACCCAAATAAATTCCCAAATAAATAATATTAACATCTTACATTTAATATATATAAAATAAAAACAAAATACCGAAATTACATAACTCAATATTAACCCAAAAAAATTCCCATTGATTTATTTATTTTTTCAAATTCTCTTCATGAATCTCTCTTTGCATATAATTTTTTTCTATCGCATTCAGAATCTCTTTCCTTTGATTCATATCTTAGTGGGCATTCGTTGATTGTGTTTCAATCAATGGTCCACATGTTAATCCTCTCCGTCTTAGTGCATTTATGATGAACCGTTCTTTCGTTTATGATGTATTTTGTTTGCAAAGGTAGTGTCCATATCACACATCTTGGAGGAGTATGCAATTTTGTAAACTAGATACACAAATGCATGTGTAATCGAGGTGTCAACAAACGAAAACCTAAATCCACAACGGGATGTTTGTGTTTCCGTTGAAAAGTCAAACATGGATAGGCATCTGCCAAGTGGGGTTTAGACTATTCATGCACATGCTTGCATCTTCCATCAACTTCTATTTTTTGGGTTTTTTGGCCGGAATTCAATGATGTAAATTTGGACAAAAATGCTATTTTTTGTTGTTTAAATTGCATTTCTGAATGCATTAATGGATTCAGCGTGCTGAAAAACCCCTAGGGCACTCTCATTATACAAACTTAGCCACTCAAATCTACAGAACCAACCATTCATCACCGGATTTCGGACAAAATTAAACATAAAAAGTTACTAGAAAACAATAAAAAAATAGAACGTTTAGACTACTGCTTCACTAATAGGTGTCCCATCTAGCTACAAAGACATTCATGAATTGTATATATATGTGTGGGGGTTTGGGGAGAATTGGAAAAACTATTAACTAATAAGTGTTTAAGATGACATGCTATATTAAATATATATTATTATTTGAAATAATAAAAAATTGCTTAAAGATTACATGTTGAATGTTTGATTTCAACTTATTCATGGTTATTAGGAAATCTTCTATTTAAAATGATTGTTTTTGTAAGTTTTGATGTTTTTTTATGGTAATTAATTATGTAAGATATGTTATTGGTTGGATGGATATATATTAAATATATATTATTATTTGAAATAATAAAAAATTGTTTAAAGATTACATGTTGGATGTTTGATTTCAACTTATTCATGGTTATTAGGAAATCTTCCATTTAAAATGATTGTTTTTGTAAGTTTTGATGTTTTCTTATGGTAATTAATTATGTAAGATATGTTGTTTAGTTTGTTATGGGATATTTGAAGGTAGTGGTGGAACCTATAAGGTTTGTATTATTAAAGTTCACTATTTTATTATTGGTAAGACTCCATATTTGGTTGACTAAGTTGTGATCCAACAATTAATTTATGGTAGTTTTTAAACATTAGTCCAAGTTTGATTCTCCATTAAGAATACTAAGAGTGACATGTTTTGAGAGTGATTATCCACTAACTCCAAATATCAAGGTCTTGATCCTGGTAGATATGAATAAACTTTGATGATCTTGGTAGATATGAATAAATTTCGATGAGGGTATAGGAGTCTTAAATAGATAATGGATAGGATGGATATCTTTTTGACAAAGCTTTCTTCGCCATGACAAAGCTTTCTTCGCCATCCAAAACGCATTGAACATATTCCTTTTATTTTCAACCATGGGAAGGAGTACAAGGTCAGGTCAACAATAGGGGTCAAATCTGTTACAACAATATATTCATTATGAGCTCAACATATCACTTACGAGAATAGAACCTAGGTGGAGAGAATAGCACTCCATCCCACAACCACTTAGGCTACACCCAGTTGACTAGCCCATCTTAAATTACATAAGACCAATTATGGTAAACCTTCACTAATTTACCACTAAACCACAACCTAACTGACATAAGAGGTTGTTGGCAAGCACTAAGAGAATCTAAAATTAGGCTTACGTCCATAATATGTACAAACAAGGTTAGTTTTGTTAAATCTCCTCTAATTTTCGCCTAGAACACAATCCAAGCATTAAAAAAAAATTGATGGTGTAGCCTAAGGAGAGCATGGGAGTGTGCTTAGGCCCGTAATATGTATGCAAAAATCATAATCGTTTGGTGTCATAAGTTCAACCCCTACATCTAGGTGCCCCTACATAGGTACCTCAAGGTGCCAAATGAAACTTATGGAAATCAATTTGCTTGTGAGCATTCATCTTAAGGAGAGTATTAATGCAAAATGAAATCCCATCATAACAATATGCCATTGTAATAGTAAGACGTGCAATTATCATCATCGCTAGAAATATAACTTATATGAGCTCAAAAGGTTTATTTCCAATTTATTTTGTCAAAAAAACAAAAAAAAAATCCACATTACAACACTCACGAAAAACCCCGAGTACTTCCCCTCATTTCAAAGATGGTACCCAAGGTGAACCCTAGAATATTCAAGGCACAAGGCCAAGTCAACAACAATGCTCAAAACCATTACAACAATATTGTCATTATGAGCTCAACATGTCACTTATGAGAATATAACTTGGGTGGGAAGGATTACACTCCATCCCACAACCACTTGGGCTAGACCCAATTGACATAAAAACAACTTGTTAAAGTAAATTAAGTAATTATATGTTTTCTCATTGTTAAGGTTCCATTAAGCAAAGTTGGTCTTGGTGGATGATCATCATCATCTTCAACAATCACAATGCAAAATGGATCCATGAGGCATCACACCACACCAAAACTGCAAATTATGTGAGTCCCAAATTAAGGAAGGATGTTATGACATCAGCTTAAGGACTTACACCGTAAAACCAACATATAGATTAGCAAGTTTTTTGGTGCGAGCAATGCCTTAAGAAGAATGTAAATGCCAAAGAGCATCCAAAAGGTATGACAATGACACTAGCAATGATGCTAGTCTCAGAGTGAGAGAGGATTCTATGACATTAACCTGATGACTTTCATCTTTGTTGAACATAATTGCTATCTAATAAGGAATTTGTCCTAAATATTTACATAAACACACAAACAATATATCAAAACAACTTATTCTTTAAATAAAAAACTTTGAATGTAAAGCTCTTATGTATGTGTGAGGAAATGTATCTGAAATATGAGATTTGATTTCCCTCTATCAACAAAATAACTTAATATATTTATAACAAATCAACTTAATTTAAGTTAACATTAAAAAAATAATTTATCTTATTAGCTAAATTGTAGTTTAGGAATAAATTAGTGGAAGTTTTCCACCACTATACTAACTATACTTCAATTATCAAAAGAGAATGTCATTAATCTTTAAAATTAAAAAATCCTACAAATGAGATATCTACCCTAATCCCCAAAAAAAAAGGGTCCATGCTTTAATATAAATAGAGGTTATTACCTACCTTTCCACTATTTATCTTATCTTTCCATAATTACATCCAACTTCGTAATAAAAACAAATAATCACTATTAAAAATATATATAATAAATAATCATTATTAAAAATATATATAATAAATAATTATTATTAAAAAAATATAATAAATAATGAATAAAAAAATCTCTATACAACAATTTCGAAGTTAATATTTTATATTACAAAAATAATAATAAATAATCACGATTAAAAATATATATAATAAATAATTACTATTAAAAAATATAAAATATAATAAATAATGAATAAAGAAATCTCTATACAACAATTTCGAAGTTAATATTTTATATTACAAAAATTCTATGCAAGGAATACCCCCAAAATGTGAAGATTTAAGAAAACGTAACGTAAATGTTGACCGAGGCAATCTATAGGAATGTGCCTCGAAAAAAGAAAAGAAAAAACGAATAAAAATATTCCAAATTGGAGAATCGTTGGTCCCGAGATAACTGAATCTGAAACGATGGTCAATTCAAAAGGCGCCCTGCCTGTCCCCATCACTATTTCGTAAAACGGAAGACGTCCATGTCAGAATTGTTGTGATCTCACACGCTGGGCTTCCGGAGGTTCAGCATCCCCAGCTGGCATCTAACGCCACCCAGCCGAGCACTCGAAAACTCCATATGAAGGCTCCCGTGTTTCTCATTCAAACCAGATTCCTTAAGAACAGTGGAGCAAGCAGGGCGGAGCGGGCGACGACATACTCACACACTCTGTTATCCTAGTTGCATATATTCACTGTATATCCATCAATCTCTTCTTTGCAATTGCGCGCCGTCATCCATGATGGCACTGGATCACCGCTCAACGGTGCTGTTGGTGTCGATATTTGCACTCGTCTGCTTCACACACAGGATTTCTGCTCAGAGTCCTTCTGCTTGGAAAACTCTCAACGGTTGGTGTTTCTTGCCCTTCTTTCTTCTTCTCTGTGTTATGATGGCTGATTTTTGTTATGCATCTGCATTGAATCTATGCCAATACTAGATCCAATCACGCTTGCCTTGCTTATGTTGGAGCATCAACTAATACAAACTCATATAACCCAGTTCTCAGACATGCCTCCACGTTGCAAAGTTGAGGCTTTTTTTCTAAGTTTTAGCGTTTGATACGTTGCCCATTTTGAAGATATCCATCTTTGAACTTGATAATCTCGGGGGACATATCCAACCTGGGTTTGGATGGGTTGTTGCTGGTTCTCATTTTTACCACCTAGGTTCTTACTTGATGAAAAAGTCCTAATCATAAATGTGAAATCTCGCAGGTAATTTAGAAAGACTATCACTGTTACTGTAATCTGGTTCTGGTTTTGGTAATTTAGAAAGACTCACTGTTACTGTAATCTGTTTCTGGTTTTGGTCATTTAGAAAGACTATCACTGTTACTGTAATCTGGTTTTAGTCAAATTGTAGTAAGCTATTTCCAGATTTCTACTACAGAATTTTAAGTTTAGTTAAAAGTAATGAATTAAGAGTTATTTCCTAGATTTGGAGCAAATCTGAAATAAGATATCTTTTCCTTGTAAATTTCAGATTGCAAAATAGAAAATAAAAACCTATTTTTTTAATGATTTTCGGTGGTTGAGAGGTGAGGCAAGTACCCTAATTTCCTGATTGGGCAAATGCAGTCAAATGGACCATCTTAGAGGGTTGTTTTGACAAAGTTTTAGGGACTACAAAGTGTATGCTATAGTGGCCTTAAGTCGTTTTTCAAATGCAGTTGACAAAGTTTTAGGGACTAGACGATCTACAAATTGTATGCTATAGTGGTCTTAAGTCGTTTGGAAATCACTGCAGGGAAAAGGTCTCTAAGAAATCCACCTTCAAACTAAGTTCAAGGGTGTTCTTTTCCTTAAAAAAAAAATCAAATGAATGCAAAATAACTCAAATCCACCTTCAAACTAAGTTCAAGGGTGTTCTTTTCCTTAAAAAAAAATCAAATGAATGCAAAATAACTCAAATGATATTAGATGCAACTAGATCATTCTCATAACAAAAATAACAATGAAATTAGGGAAATGAATAGTTTGCATTCATTCGAGCAAATATGCTCTTCCCCTCAACCTCATGAACTAACTTTGACAAGTAGAAATGAGGAACAATAATTAGACAATGATACACCAATGCAAATCTTATCACATTAACAAGAAATCACTATCGTATTCCATTCAATCCTTTCAAAGCGTGAACAATAATCCAACGATGATACATCAATGGAAATCGTCTCACATTAACAAGAAAGCACTATTATATTCCATTCAATCCTTTAAAAGAGTCTAAAACAATATGTCTCCAAAATTATGAGCGCTTTCCACTACTATTATAAATGAAGGAGCTCTTTGTTTTATAGAGTTTTGAGGCTCAAACCCTTCTCAATAAAATAATCATATAAAATCTAAAACTTTAGATCTAACCTAGGAATGCAAAAAATTGACATTATCTCTCAAAATCTAAAATCTTAGATCTAACTTAAGAATGCAAAAAAATGACATTATCTCTCAATTATTTTGAGTGGACAAGTAAAAAGACAAATAAAATAAGAGTGGCCACGCCGCATGTACACATATCAATCAAAGTGTGAGCTTCAATAGGTGGGGCACACCCTCAAAATATGCAATAGACTAAGAGCGCCAACGTCCTCCATAAATCACTCCAAGGCAAATCAATCCACCAACTCAATAAATGTGCAAAATACCCACTTAAAGTGGCACATGTGGTCTCCAAGGCACGAATAAGTGTGCCAATACTCCTCAAGGCTAGGACACCTCTTGAATGGCGTTGGATCAATGCATCTTAAGTGTGATGTATGCCAAAAATATCCTCCTAGGGTATAGGTCATCCCCATAACAATTCCAATGCAAGATCTCCAAAGTGTTACAACTCTCCCAAAAGTGTGCAAACGACTACAACCAAGGGAAAATGTATTGGTCACTAACTAACAATCCTCAATCCACATGCAAAGTGGTTACAATGTCCAACTAACTTCATGCATGAGGGGACAACCCCAACATCTAGCAATAAAAATAATGGTAAAAATAGGTGAATGCCTCAACATATCTGCCAAGGTGAGCACACTCCACTAGAAACCATAGTTCACATCATAATAAACCAAATCCAATGTGAACAAGACTAATAGTAGTTAGGGTGCTCATGCAATAAACCTCCACCTAGTCAAAATAGTCATTAGAAGGGTGAAAATGACCTCCACATTTGTGCACGAGAGGAGCGCCCCATCAAATGAATTAGTCCATGTCATAATGAATTAATGTGTGTATGAAGAGCCACCAAATATGCTAGGGCGTTCACACAATAAAGATTAAACTATATCAAACCATGCCAAAATAAACCCCAAATATGCTTGGAACCATGTGAAAGGGATATATATATATGGTAGGAGCTCAACAAGAGAATCAATATCAATAATGCCAAGGTGTAGACCATAGGTAAAGTAAGGCCCAAAGTGTTAGGGCACTACACCTAGGCATAATGTACCATCACAACTATGTAAAACATGTCCCACCACCTCGTCATGTGATGACTAGCACAACATAAGAAAAGGGGACCATGAAAAGTTTTCTCTCATAGGTAAGTCACCACAATATTGTAATAATCAACTAATTCTTAATAATACATCAATAATCAACCAAGTGGAAATCTTGATGTGGTCTAGGGGCAACAAATAACTATCTATGCAAGCAACCATTGTCGTTTAGACATCACACACCCACAGTTAGCCATGGTCGAAACAAGCCACAAGGGAAGTGCTAAGGAAAGGGTGTGCATTCATGATAATGTCCTTGTATCTATCAATAATCCATAAGTGTAATCCGCGAGTATCTATCATGTGTAACAAAAACCCTCCAACCCAGGGACATGTGCTCTACAACAGAGTGCATGTGAACTCCATAATATCGGTCAATACCTGATATGGCTTAACAAGAAAACATGATATGAAACAACTACTATAATCTTCTACTCGTAGGAGCTTGTTCATTTCCTACTTTACTGAACTACTATGGAACTTGATCCAGGTGGATATTGGTGGCCAACCACCTTTTCCAACTGGCTCAAAACAATTTTCTAGCAATTTCGGTAATATACTATTTTTATCAGTTTTTTGGGTCCTGAACTTTCGGAGCCGTTTTGAGGCCCTAAACGATGCTTTTTGAGAAAACGGGAAGCAACATGGCTCGTAGATCAATGTTTCTCACCCTAAAGTTGTATTCCTCGAATAGATCTTTCCAACGAGCTATCGAGTGCCCCAAACAAAGATCGTATGCAAAAGTTACGCCCCTAGGAAGTTGACGTATCAACTACCCCATCGGGGTCCACAAACCTTTTGGATTTTCATCTTCCAGGGTTAGGGTTTTGGATTTTACTTATGTTAAAAACGGCTCTTAGAGCCTCATTGTAATATTCATATTCTCACGGATGCGAGTAGCCGTCACATCTCTACGACTCTTTCACTCTGTATTTTACAGTCTCTGTACATTTATTTCATTAATAGAAATCGTGTATTACTGTATATCTGTGACTCTTGTTATTTTTGCTATATCTCTGTTATATTGTTTTCTCTCTTGCAATATCAAAAAATATTTCTATGTTATATCTCTGCTCTCATTTCGTGTCAAAAATAATCTGGATCAGCACTAATTGCCATCTATATAAAAATACTTAATAATTTGTCACTTAATAGGAAACTTCAATCTTTATCTGACCAAGTGACTAAGGTAGAAGAAATTTGTGCCAACTACATCTTCAATCATGTAAGGTCCAATCCATAAGTTGTTAAACTTGTCGTGCTTCTACAGCTTCTCTGTGTTCTTATTCAACGTAACAACAAGATCTCCTTTTTGCAATCTCCTTGGATATGCCCTCTTGTCAAAGGTTCCTTTAACTTTATCCTAACTTTGAAAAAGGCAATCAAATTCCTTCCATGTTCATCAAGCTCCACCAGCTAGTTCGCCCTTGCATGAAATGCATCTTGATCTATCATGAAATGATGCAGCGATTGATGTACTGGAATCTTCAAATGAATGGGAAATGTGACTTTCACCTTGGAATCTTCAAATGAATGGGAAATGTGACTTCCACCCCATAAACTAACCCAAATGGGATCTTTCCTGTAGCTTTCTTCTTCGTTATCCAATCTACCCATAAAGCATATTTGATCTTGCTATCATGAAATGATGTTGCAATTGATATACTAGAATCTACAAATGAATGGGCAATGTGGCTTCCACCCCATAAACCAACTCAAATGGGATACTTCTTGTAGCATGCTTCTTCGTTATCCAATCTACCCATAAAGCATATTTGATCTTGCTATCCCAACTTGTTTTGTTGTCACCCACAGTTTCCTTGATAATAACCATCAAATTCTTATTTCTCGACTTTGTTAAGACATTCCTTTGTGGGTAATAATTTGATGAGTGGGATAGGAAAATGTCATAGTTGAAACAAAATGTTGATAATTATGCTAAACAAAAAGTTTTGGCATCGGAAATGGTAATCTTAGTGGGGACACCAAACCTCATAATAATCATAGCCTCTAGAAAATCCATGACCACTTTGTAAGTTTCCTTCTTCATGGATATTTCCTCAACCCACCTGGTGAAATAATCCATGGTAGTAAGAATCCATAAAAAACCATTACTTGAATTCTTCTTAAACACACTAACGAAATGCAAACCCCATAGCAGAAATAGTTCTTCTACAAAAAGAAGTTGCAAAGGAAAAGTTGCCAAATGTTGACTTCTCACAAATACATGACAATGCTGACATGTTCTAACAAATTTGTGGACATCAAAAAATATCGCAGGTCAAGAATACCCAACCCTCAAAATCTTATGAGTCATAGTCCTGGTTGCATAATGTCCTCTGCATAAACCCACATGCAACTCTGTTATCAATCTTTGAGCTTCAACATCATCCACATATGTCAATACCAAACCTTTTGGGTTTCTACAACACACACCTTACTGAACTATATAATATTGTGAAATATTACTTGAACTCTCCTTAAACAAATTGATGAAATCCAAACCCCATAGTTGAAATGGTTCTTCTACAACAACAGGTTGAAAAGTAAAATCTTGCAAATTTTTCCTTCTTGCAAATACCTAACAATGTTGACAAGCTCTAACAAATTTATGTACACCAACGAATATCATTAGTCAATAATACCCAACCCTCAAAATCTTATGAGTCATAGTCTCAGTTGCATAATTCCCTCTGCATAAAACCGCATGCGACTTTGTCATCAAACTTTGGGCTTGAACATCATCCACATATCTCAGGACCAAACCTTTTGGGTTCCTAAAACCCAAACCTCCCTAAACTATACAATATTGTGATGCCTTCAATATCAAAGATCGCCTTTTGTGATCAACTTAGATGATCCAAACACGTTAGGTTCTTCTAATAATAAATGATGTCTGAATACCACTTATGTTTTTCTAATCCATCCACTATTGCAGATACAATCTCTAGAAATTATCCTTCATCTATGTCTAAAGATTTTTTGTTACCTTCTATAATCATATTTTCTAATCCTTGTCCCTTTACCAATTTTATTGGCTTAATCTCTATGTCATACTCCTAGATTGTAGACACCCATTTTCATTTATACCTAAACAACCTTGCTAGGCTAAAATATCCTTAATAGTGGGGTGGGGGCATATGTTGTTTTCTTGGAATAACCCACTTAAATCCTAGAATGTTTTAGAGATTACACCAAAGCATATACTTGTTTCTCCATGATGGTATACTTCAACTTTGAATCTTTAAGTGCCTTACTCATAAATGCTATGGGATATTCCATATTCTGATCATTATTTAGTAGCAACAAACCCACTACCGTATCTTTAGATGCAAATGAAAATATCTAAAAATACTTTGAATAATTGTGGCTAACCAATAGAGGTGTTGTTATAATTGCTTCATTTATCTTTCAAAATTCCCTTTCACTCTCATCATTCAATTTAAATTCTTGATGGGCTTTGTAATCTTTGCAAAGTTGGGAACAACCCCCCTAATGAAATTAATCTTCCCAAAGAAACATTACACTGCTTTCTTGCATCCAAGCAATGGGATCTATTGAATTTCTTCTATTTTGGTTGGTAATTCAACTACACGAATTGCTCAATAATCCGTACAATATGACCTCATTAATTGTTGAACTCTTTCCTTGATTTGCATGCTAGCACTTTGCCTTGGAATTCATGCCCTAGCTAGAATTCACCTCTCTTTTCTCTGCTCTTCTCTCTTACTCTCTCTCCTCATTCAATGCACATGAATGATAATGGTGCACCTCATTTCCCTAGGGTTATATTTTGAGATTCCAAATAAAGAGTCACTTGATCTAATGGATCATATTTGATCTTGGGCCATCAAGATCAACGATGGTGATTAAATTTCTCTTTAGTCACCCTTTTCATGAAATATTCTCAAAGTCACTTTTAACTTTATATTCTCATAAAGTTAATGTACTAGAGACCACATTGGACACTTTCCCCCATACTAGGTGCCTAGGCTATGTGAGAAATACTTGTCCAAGGTACACTTTTTAACACTCCCTCTTACTAAGGAAAGTGTTCCTCACCACTCCTAGCTTATCTTTGAAGGGTACATACTTGCCTCTTCCCAAAGCCTTAGTGAGGATGTCTGCTACCTATTCATCAGTGGATATGAACTGAAGCTCAAATTCCCCTCTCTGAACATAGTATCGAATGAAGTGATATCTAATCTCGAAGTGTTTATACTTGTCATGAAAAACTGGATTCTTAGAGAGTTTTATGCAACTCGGATTGTCACAGTAAATCATCGTGGGACTCAAATGCACACCAAATATCCCAACGAATAACTTGGGAATCCATATGGCCTCACAACTGGCCTAACTGGATGCCATGTACTTTACCTCAGAAAAACTCAATGCCACTAAATTTTTCTTCTGACTGAACCAAGAAACAACTGTTGAGCCCAATCTAAAACAACACCCTGAAGTACTCTTCCTATCAACAACACATCCTTTCCAATCTGAGTCTATATAACCTATCAATATGACTCCATCTCCTCTCACATATTTCAAGCCATAATCCATCGTACCCTAAGGTACTTGAGCACATGTTTTGTTTCCACCCAATGCAATATCCTAGGCTCCACCATAAACTGATTGAGAGTGTTGACAACAAAACAAATATCTGGTCTGGTGTTGACCAAATACATCAATGATCCTATCAACTGACGATAAATCGTGGGATCAACCAACTCAAACTCATAAGCATTGAGCTTCTTCCAGTTGGTAATCATGGGTGTGGACATGGGCCTACATTCCTCCATCTGAAATCTCTTCATAATGTCAACAACATACATTCCCAGTCCCAAAAAAATTTGACCTGGATCTCGCCAAATCTCCAATCCCAAGAAATAATGCATCAGTCCAACGCTTTTCATCTCAAACTCTGAAGCAAGACTTTGCTTGCAACCATCTATGAGGCTCTCTACCCCTGTAATGAAAAGATAATCCACATAAATCACAAGAATAAGAGGATCATCGCCAACCACAATGTAGTAAAGGTTGGGATCCTCCTCACTCTTCTCGAAACCCATCTGCTGCAAGTATGTATCAATCCTTGAATACCAAGATCTGGGAGATTGCTTCATTCCTTATAGCGCCTTTTTCAATATGCACACATGAGAATTTCTCCCATGCAACTCAAATTCTTATGGTTTCTCAATGTACACCTCCTCTTGTATGAGACCATTCAAAAATGCGGTCTTCACATCCATTTGGTGGATCTTCCAACCCATCTCTACTGCAATGGAGATCACTGCCCTGATCGAAGTATATCTAGAAAATAGAGTGAAGGTCTCATCGTAATCAACTCCCTCTACATGTGATAACCCTTGAGCCACAAACTGAGCCTTGTACTTCTCAATGCTTCCATCTACACCATGCTTGATTTTAAAGAGCCACCTGGAAGTCACCACTGACTTCCCCTTAGATCTTGGAACAACCTCCCACACATAATTTTTCATGATGGAATTGTACTCTTCTACCATGGAATCCTTCTAGACCTACTAATCTGCTTCCTCCTCAAAAGTGGAAGGCTCGGACTCACTGATGATATTCACCATGGATGAATAGCTACAAAATATCTCTGGAGGTTTATTGTCCCTGACAACCTTCCTGGGATTCCCCACAAATCCTTGAGCTTCCTTCAAAGTGTCTTGAAGCCATTTTGGCTTCCTCTTCTCTAAAGTAGAATCATGTGGAGGGGACTCTCCTCCTCAATCCCATCACCTGAAGACTGAGTACATGAATATGATGATCCTTTGGTCATCTGAGAATCAGTAGACTGGGAAACTGTACTATGTGAACTAGTAATCTAAGGACCAGTGATATGTGACCCTGTCACCTATAAACCATTCGCCCGTGAAACTGGTGGTCCTAAACTCTGTGACATTGTACTCTGTGGCAAAATCACGTGAAGTTGAGGAGCCTATTTCTCCCCCCCCCTGCTCAACATCTTGTGACCTCCTAAAGGCTCTGTCCTCCTCAAATCTCACATCCTATCTCACAACTGTCTTCCTCGAGGATGGAATGTATATGTAGAAAGCCTTTGAGGTCTTGCCATATCCAACAAAAATAACATTTTCTGTCATGGGTTCTAGATTTGTCCTCTTCCCATAAGGGACATCTGAATACATTAGGCACCCAAAGATCCTGAAGTTCCCAATCTCGTGCTTCTTCCCAAATAAATCCTCCTCATGAGTCTTGTTCCCCAATACCCTATGTGGACCCATGTTCTACAGATAAATTGCAGTGTTGCATGCCTCAACCCAAAGAAAGACTGGTAGCCCCTGATCATGTAGCATGGCTCTCACAACCCCAACTATGGACCTGTTCTTCTTCTCAACAACCCCATTTTGATGTGGGTTGTAAGGAACTGTCAATTCTCTTTTAATTCCTTCTCTTGCACATAAATAATTGAAGTCATTGGAGGTATACTCACCCCCATTGTTCGACCTCAACACCTTGATTTTTTTCCCTATTTGGTTCTCCACAAGAAATTTGTTCTCTTGGAACAACTTGAAGACCTGTCCTTTGGTCTTCATGAAGAAAACCCAAGAATTCTTGGAGAAGTCATCAATAAAAGTAACATAATACTCATATGCTTCTCTAGAGGAAAGACAGGCCAATAAAGAAAACTCCTTCTCGAACCCGACGGAAAATCCTCCATAGCTGCTAAAACTGTAGTCTGCTTCTTCTTATTATTATAACCCTGACTTGCCTAGTTCCCCATCTTGTGACATGCAAAGCACATGAATTTTCTCATGTCCTTTTTCCCATCACTCTTTGAATTTTTCCCACCCTTGAAACCCTTCTTGGACTTCTTCTTTCTCTTTACAACAAGAGCCACATTCTCCTCATCATTACCATTGGATGAACTCCCATGCACATATCATCTTCGAGTTTCTTCCTATATGAAATCATCCCAAAGATGATCCCACTTGGGAATATTTTCTCTTGCAAAAATTCCCTCAACAAAGACAACCCATTGCTTTGTCACACCATTCAAAGTAGTCCTCACAAGTTCATTGTTAGAAAAAACCTCCCTAAAAACACTGAGCTCATCTCTAACCTGAGTTATCTTGGTAATATATGTGGCAACATTTTCAGTCTTGGTCATTTTTATACCCTTTAGTTTTTCCCTCAATACCATTTTCTGGTTTTCATTGGAACTTTGTTAAAGTTTAGTTAAGGACTCCCACATCTCATAAGCATTGGATTTACCTGTCACATGTGGAATAGCATGGTCCTTTATGGCATCAAGGATTATTCTTTTCGCCTTTATATTATTCTTGGTGTAACCGGCCAAAAGAGTAGCATATGTTGGCACCATCACATGATTCGTTTGTGTGTTGTTCACAATGTCCCATAACTCACACTCATGCAGAAGTAATACAATCCTCTCCTTCCATGGGATGAAAATAGAAACCCCATCCAATCTATCCACAACCCTCAAACCAGTGGCCATTGACCTTCACAATTGATGTCCAAGTCCAAATATCTACTCTGGTGAAGTACCTTTCTCCCTGATCAAAATATTTGTTTTTGTTTACTGATATATTCCCCTTCTCTATTCATTTGCAACTCTGATACCATGTAAATTTTTCTCAGACAATAACCCAGTTTCAATTCTCAATAGTTTTCACTATTTAATGCCCATCCCACATTTAATTCATTGTTGTAAATGATATTAGCATAAACATAAAATTATAACAAGAAACACAAGAGCCTCTTAACAAAAAACCAAACTAGAAATAAATGAACAAACCTAGAAAATTAAAAACTAAGATTTTTGGTCAAATTGACCTTGGAAAAAACCCATAGGAGAAAACCAACGAGAGAGGGAATTTTTATTATTTCAGAGCTCAGAGAAAAAAATGTTTTTTTACAACAATATTCTTCAACAATAAATGTACTAACTTATCTCGAAAACTGAGCCAAGCAACCTTCTCAAAATCTATGCCAAACTCCTCAAAATATGTGCCCAGATTTCCTATATGAACTTTATGGTCCAAGTCCTTGATTTTTGTGCCTGTCTAATGTACGATCAATATAGAGAATCGTGCCAAACTGCATCCTCGATTTCTGTGCCAGAAAATACTATATGATTGCACAAAAATGAATCAAAATTTGTGTAGTTTTCTCCCTTGGTTTATGTGCCAAATATCAATTGTACAATCTTCTCAATAATCCGTATAGTACGACCTCATTAATTTCTGAACTCTTGCCTCAATTTGCATGCTATCATTTTTCCTTGGAATTTGTGCCCTAGCTGCAAAATCACTTCTCTTTTCTTTTCTCTTCTCTCTTGCTCTCTCTCCTCATTCGATGCACATGAATGACAATGGTGTGTGTCATTTCCCTAGGGTTAGATTTTTAGATTCCAAATGAAGAGTCACTTAATCTAATGGCTCATATTTGATCTTGGGCCATAAAGATCAATGATGGTGATTAAATGTCTCTTTAGTCACCCTTTTCATGAAATATTCTCAAAGTCACTTTTAAATTTATATTCTCATAAAGTTAATGTGCTAGGGACCACATTGGACACTTTCCCACATACTAGGCACCGAGGCTATGTGAAAAACACTTGTCCAAGGTACACATTTTAACAGAGTTCACCAATTGTAACTTTTTGCTAACTAGGAAAAGACAACATGCTCTTTGAATTCTAATTTGCATGTGAAATACCCAATTCTTCCATGATAATATTTGAAATAACATTAGGACTTGAACTACCATCAATTAGACAATAGTGAACAATTTTGTCCATTATCTTTACAAATACATAGAAGGGAGGATTTTTAGCATAACTCCTAGGATTATATACAACTTCTTTATATATGTAGATTTCTTCTTCACTTGGATCTTTATATAAAGTATCAATTGTGGAAGTTTTACCTTCTATAAACTCTTTCAGATGCCTCTGCTACTCTGGGACGGTGACCATATCCAGTAAATATGCAATATATGCTTTTATTATAGCTAGTTGTTTTAGAATATTATACTTAGATGAAGAAGGAGAAGAGGTAGAAACCTCTCGACTTTGTGAACCCTTGGTAACCCAAGGGTTTGTTTGCTAAGATGATAAACTTAGGGAAAAACTAGACTTGGGAGGAACACCCTTGCCTTTGTTTGCTTAGGATTTATTTCTTGTATCAACCATCATAACATCCTCTTCTGAAGCCCATTCTAAGGCAACAATAGTTGTATCATATTTTTTTCCAAAGATTCATTCTGTTGCATTCTTTTTTACCTCACATGTACTCTCATCATGATTATATTCACAAAAATTGCACCAAGCTCTCAAAAGAATATCCTTTGGAGGATAATTTTTAGGTTGAAAATTATTTGGATGATTTCTAAAATCATCTCATGCAGATGTTTCAACTGGGGCAGAAGTAAAAGTCGCCCCTTTTCTCTCGAAATCAATCATTCGATTGTTCATGTCTTGTAACAACTACAATATAGTTGATATGTCATTCTATTTAAGAAAATCTTCCATAGGAAGACCTGTTCTAGACAATTGTTCCTCAAATTCCAAGCATGTCTATAATGCAGATCCTATACTATCAACATTCTTTTCTTCAATCCTATGTCTATAAGCAACAACTAAATTATTATAGTAATTCATCAAAGTGCCCTGATTATGAGGTCTGATAATTTCTAGGATTTGATTATACAATTTAGTGAAACATAGATTGAAATATTTTATAGCTTCACCCTTGCTATAAATAATATTGGTGTATTCTTTGAGCTTGTCTACTAGACTTTGAGGCTATCCATATGTAGACTTAACCAATATGAAAATTCATCCCAAGTAGAGAAGACCTTGGGTGGTAATTCAAAGAAGTTAGCCACAAATTTTCCCTCCAATGAGTTGACAAAGAGACACATACAAGTGTCATTCTCATTTGCTCCAATGTTATGACAAGCATTAGAAAAGGCAATGACATGTTCATTGACTGATATAGTGCCATTTCAGAAAAAATAAGGAAAATGGTCTTTAAATTTAGGAAGAGGAGTTGTGTTTGGAGCCAAATAAAGAAGATAAGATACATGCCATGGAGTGGTCTTTAAATCTTCTTCAAATTTGAATAAACCAAATTGTTTGATGAACTTGGTTGGATTTGTAGTTGAAAAACCATGATTCTAATGGTCGTACATACTTCCTATTAGAGAATATGTTGAACCTTGTGAAGAGGTAGAACCACTAGTACTACCAAAACCACTAGATGAAGTCATTGTGGGTTGCCAGGGAGGAAAGGAGATTGAAATGCATGTTATTTCTGAAGAAGAATCTGAAAAAGATCTTCTAAGTTTAGGTTGAAGATTCGCTAAAATTTCTTTCTTCCTTCCTATTTAAAGTAGATGATCAAATTTAGGATATTTTCCTATTAAACATCTTGAAATATGAGAATTAGTGGGACATAAGACAATAAACTATTGAGGAGGCCTATTCCGAGATTTCCTTTGAAGGGCTTCTTTTTTATCCCAAATTTCAATGTCTCTATAATAATTTCCAAATAACGCTCAAGTTCTTCACGGGTATGGGTGGTTTCAAGAATAAAATAAAAAATACAAGATGAAATGCTTCTTTCATCAGGAAACCTTAGGTTAGGTTGCTTTTGGGTAGGCAAATTCATTAATCAAAATAATTAAAAAAATAGAAAAAGAACAACTAGAGAGTAGAAGATCACTCCCCAGTATGGTCGCCAAATAAATGTTGATGCGAGGAATGGAAATTCCTCACTCGAGATTTTTCAAATCTCACTAGGCTAAGATAAGATAGGTGGGAATGTTACCCTGGGCTTATACCCTATTCAAAATGATCAATCAACCCTCTAGAAATATGGTCTTGGGATTGATGCTATTATCAAGTTGTGTTCTTTTGCTTTAAAAAAATGTAAAAATGTTTATAAAATTTAAATGAACAAATAAAGAATACATACAATCTGAAAACCAATAACCACAAGTCTCAATCAAGAATAAACCATATTTTTATTAATGCTCCTTTTCAAACCCCTGCGAGGGTATGTACCAAAATCAAACTTAGAAATCTAGGATGAAATTTTAACATTCATACAAAGACAACTAGTGTCTGAAATAAAAAGACCAAGAATTAAATGTACTGGATCAACCAAGCCACAAGCTCATGAAGTCTTGATTCTGCAAAATAGTCTTAATCAGAACTGAAAATTAATTAAGTAATTCAAATGAAACTAAACACTCTGCCAAGTTAAATGAATGAACTTCTAAAGCATGTCAAAAATATATGCTTCTTAGTCCTTTCTTCTTTTCCACCTTTAGAATGATCCTCTTGTCAACAGGATGATTTAGCTCTTATAAAACTCAAAAAATGAAAGAATAAGTATAAAAAATCTCACTTAAAACAAGAACAAACCTCATCAGAAGTATCTCTCTCTAATTTCTCCTCATGTCCTTTTTTTTCTCCTTTTTATTCTCTAAAAGGTAGTTCTCCAAGTAGTTGAACTACTTATAGTTACTAATGTTAAATAACTTTAGTTAATAAATAGGACAAGTATTTTTATAATAAGGATAAATATAAATAATATAATATAATAACTAAATAGGTGGGGTCCCCCTCTATCATACATGATTTTATTTCCAACTTTTCCTTGTTGCTCCACATCATTAAAAAACAACATCATAAAGCACATATACCACGCATCCAAAATACCACGACATATATCACTTGTATCTCCCATAATTTAACATGATATTTTAAGTCTAAAAAATAAATATCATGGTTCTGCCATCTGTCTAAATTAGCATTGTTATAGTCAGGTATCAATTAATATGATGTCAAAATAATTCTCGGGATTTCTTTCTAAATAATTCCTCCCTTTCCTTGATGAAGTCTTCATATTGAGACTTTTTCTCTTCCAGTTGTGCTACTTTTGGGTGCATATCACTTATGTTTCTCTTACCACTGCTTGTTGATTTAATATTTGAATGAGTGGGGGAAGAAGACTTAGCCATGCTGGGAGAGGTCGTTGGTTTCTTTCCCCGGTCAGTCCGAGAGTTATGGAGGGGAGTTCTGTCATATTTAGGTGGTGGTGGAGGAGGCATAGATGTATTGACAACAACAATATGAACTGGTAATGTTGGGTGAACCAGAGGAGGTGGAAAAGATGCATTTGTGGCAACAATATGAACTAGAGGAGGAGGGGGATCAATGGGCCATTGATTATCACTAGAGGATGAATTATTAGGAATACCACCCCATCCATTATTATGTGGCTACACAGGGGATTTAGGAACATTGAAAATACCAGGGTGAGGCTGCAATATGACATTAGGAGGTGCTTGGGGTTGAGGCAAGGCATGTTTTCCACTAAGATTAAGTGCCCAATTTGAATCAGTTGTTGAAATTCATCAGAATCAATGTCAACATGTATAGATAATCTTAACTTTTTATGTCCCCTAGTTGCCAAAATGTGTGAGGAAATCCCCCTCTTCTTCCTTTATTTCATTCTCTACCGCTACCTCTGTTGAAGAAGCTCATTTATATCCATCACAGTCAAATTAGTGCATGAAATATAAGACAATAAAATTAAACATCCAATACAATTTGTCATCATGATTAATTTTGCTCTAAGATAACACAACGATGCCACAAAAAAGGGAAATGAAAGGGAAAAGTGAAAACAGGGACATAAGTGCAACTCTGTGATTATTCATCCAACAACATTATCTAAAATCCATGCATATAGACAATCACTTCTCAATATATGCACAAAAAATCACAAGGAGATTGTCAAAACTTCAACTTTAAACCATGTCTACAAGTATCTTTATGAAACCAATCAGTCAAGAAATCATTCCGAGTATTTTTAAATCATTTGTGCATGATGTAACATAATTATGCTTTCAAATAATCATGCTGGCTTCACATTCAAATCACATCTCTTTCATATGCCTTTTATCTTAATTATTTTTTTTAACAAGAACTGGGAAAATTTATATTAAAAAGTGTCAATAAATCCATTGTAGTACAAAAAAAGGGTCATGAATGACCTTCGAGAGGTAGAAGCTTTGAATATTGGTATTGTTAATACAAAATTTGTGTCCATTGAGTTTCAACCTTCCCTAGATATATCATATCTACTGTATCTCGAAGAATACAGTCTATAGAAGACTTTGTTTATATATAACGTAAAATAAAACATGACACTTGAATTTTAAAAATTCAGCTACCCGGTTCCTTTTTTATCTTCGACTGCCCATGCTGCTCCCAAATTGGGTCTAGAAAGGGCTCGTTGAGATCCGGGATTTGATTTATTGTGGCTAAAGGTACATTCCTAAAATCTCCCTGGGTGCTTACTGGGGAACTGGGCTACTGATGACTTCTTTCTATCTGGTCCATTCTGCTTTGCATAATCTCCAAATTGCTACATTGCTCTTCAATTTGGATCCTTTGAGAAAAGATTTCATCTTGCAACCTCTCAATTAGATGCTTATGCTGAGAGAGGGTCTCAAGTTCAAAGGTTAATGCACATTTGAGTGTTCCCATGTGGATTCACAACCTCTGACACCTTGCACACTCCATCTCAAGGTCTGACTAGTCAAGTCCAATGAGTATACTCTTGACTCCCTGCAAATTCGTGATCCTTGGCGCATTGTGGCTCTTCTGTCTATTATTCATGCTGCTGGGAGGGACACAATTCTGTAGAGGATTGTACTTCTTAATATATAAGAGTCTGGAATTGGAAGAAGTAGGTCCCAACATAGGTCGGGAAGCGAGAGTCTGGGCGAGGAAATGAGTAAGCCATGGGCAAGGCGAAGGGAGAGGCAAAGGAGACAAAGAGGTTGCCAAAAATCTATGAGGAGACTCTCTGAGGCGCAAACAATGTTGAACAAATGACGTGGTCTGGGGAGAACGCAAGGTGCAACTAGCTTGGCATAGACTTAAAGAAAATTTTACCCGGTAAGGACCCTGCCCGAAAACGCTGAGATAATTAAACCCTTGTGACATTCAAAACCAAAATCATGTGAAACAGATGAATCAAAACCTCTTCCTGGGGCTCTGTACTTGGGCCCTTCAAATCTTTGAGCCAAGGACTGGATCCATCGTCACCCTGACGATTCCACTTCGCTTCAAATCTTCTACACACACAACCCATCTACGTCGTAGCCTTCGAACTTCAATTACCCATGAACTTAACTGAATGAATAAGCATACCACCCCACGCCATAATGGGATTGTCATACCAGATCTCATTAACACGGTTTTTCCTTGGGCAAGGGGGCCCTATCTTTTCACCTGCCATCTACTTCCTCCACCGATCACGACTCATGTTGGAGCTCCAAGTGTACCCTCCCATGGCCATTGTGCGATGGCTCCTGGTCATATGTGGTAAAATTATACTAGGGGAGATAGGCCTTCTTTACCCTCCACCTCTAAGGTTCCAGGAGGTCTCCCTATGGCCTCGTTTGACATTTTGTCCTCTTCCGTATTATTTTCTCTCAAAATGTGTTAGAAGTTTGGATTTAAAGTCCTCGTGGTTACACAAATTCTGTCAATAATCCTTTTTAGGCTCAAATGTTTTGGCTCGGATCCTTGGATCATCATCCTTATGATTGTCCTTGAGTCGCCTACTACATTTAGGCTATGGATTTGTCGTTTCTTTGCTAGTTAGAGTCCTTTAAGAAGTGCATAAGCCTCTACTTTATTGTTGGTGTCCTTCCTGAGATTCCACTAGTAGTTCAAAATTCTTTTTCCTCTGGGTTCGTAGAGAACCCCCCCGGCACCTGCCTCCCCTGGGTTTCCCTTTGATGCGGCATCAAAACAAAGTCTATGGTTTGACTGTTCTTGGATCCAGTCATCTATGCTATGGATATTATGAAGTTGCTAGTGCGATATTTGCACTAAGTGAGATTTCGTAAAAGATGAGAGGTTAAAGCTTGTGACCCAATCCTTCTCTAATATATTCTAGTTGGTCGTAACTTCTATGCTCAGAAATTTAGTGTTCATAACCTCTGAAAGTTGCATTTTGGCCTTGCTTGCGACACTTTGGGGATGTGATCCTTTTCCTTGGAAAATTTGTTTATTTCTTGCTAGCCAGATCTTCCAACAGATATATTTGGGAAGAGACTTCCACAATATTTTAAAGATTGGTTTTCCACGAAAGGTACCTTGGTAGTATTTTTCCCAGTTTCCCAAGGAGGGATTTAAATATGAGGGCCACATTATTTGTTGATTCAATTCTCCATAGGAAGCATTCCAAACTGATGTCGAGAAGGAGCACTCCCAGAAGAGATGTTGAATAGTGTCTTGCCTACTTTGGCACATAACACAGTTGAAAGGGTTGTGGAAGCCACTTTTCATCAGATTCTCCCCCATTAGTATTTTTCCATGAGCTAGGGACCAAATGAAGATATTAATTTTGGGCAGAGCATCTTGACTCCAATTGTTTTTCCATTTTTTTGAGGGTTGGATCAGTCTTGAAGAGGAGAGGAGAATTGTGTAACCTTCTTTAACTATATACCCATCTTTTCCCCAACCTCGACTGTCAGGAATGTCTCTAAGTATAGGAGCTTCTCCTTTGAGTAGGGAAATCAATAATTGGGTTTGATTATGCATGTGAATGGGGGAGTCTCCCAGGCTCCACGCCTTCCAATTTCCATCTTCATGTTCCCAAAATAGAGTCTTTCCACAACTTGATCGATTTTCCATTTCTAGGGATCCAAGAGAGGTTCTCTTTAAAGAAAGGGATTGAATCTCTTATGAGTTATCCATAGGAAGCATTCCAAACTGTTGTCGAGAAGGAGCACTCCCAGAAGAGATGTTGAATAGTGCCTTGACTACTTTGGCACATAACACAGTTGAAAGGGCTGTGGAAGCCTCTTTTCATCATATTCTCTCCCATTAGTATTTTTCCATGAGCTAGGTACCAAATGAAGATATTAATTTTGGGCAAAGTGTCTTGACTCCAAATGTTTTTCCATTTTGTTGAGGGCTGGAGCAGTCTTGAAGAGGAGAGGAGAATTTTGTAACCTTCTTTAATTGTATACCCATCTGTTCCCCAACCTCAGCTATCAGGAATGTCTCTAAGTATAGTAGCTTCTCCGTTTAGTAGGGAAATCAACAATTGGGCTTGATTATGCATGTGAATGGAGGAGTCTCCTAGGCTCCACACCTTCCAGTTTCCATCTTCGTTCCATATTGATATATCGAAGAGAGTGAGATTATGTTCTGAAGTCAACCATCTTTTAAGGTCACCAATATCTTCAACTCGGGAGGTGATGTCAGTTCCCAAAATAGAGTCTTTCCACAACTTGATGGATTTTCCATTTCCAGGGATCCAAGAGAGGTTCTCTTTAAAGAAATGGATTGAAGCTCTTATGAGTTTCTAGACTTGTGAGCTAGGTTGGGAGTCAGGAATAGTATCCATGCATCTTTTTTTTCCCCCCAGCCTGTATTTTTTTGTTATGGCCATTTTCCACCATTCCTTCCTCCCCAAGACTATCCTCCAGAGAAGCTTGGCTCCCATAGCTAAATTTGTCACTTTAGGATCTCTGATTCCCAGTCCCCCCACTTTTTTTTGGCGAGGATACTATACTCCAATTCACTAGATGAAACTTTTTGGAATTGGATTTTCCCCCTTGCCACAGAAATTTGCAGATGAGCTGAGTTATGTCTTTCATGGCTCCCTTTGGGGCCAGAAGGGAGGAGAATTGGAAGAGGGGGAGGGAGGATAGTACTAATTTTATTAGGACCACCCTCCCAACTGGTTTGAGCCACCTTGACCCTCAGGACTCCATCTTATCCCTAAATTTTTGGAGGTTGAGGTGACAATACTCGCCAGGTAGCGATTTTAAGCACAGAGGGAGGCCGAGGTATTTAAAAGTTTTCCAATCACTTGAGATGCCAAATCCCAAAATTTGAGTGATACCTACTATGTTATTAGCTGAGACATTCCACACGTAGATTTGACATTTAGCCTTGTTCAAGAGCCCGCCTGAGACCGAGAGGAAGGTGTCCAGAAATTGGTTTATTCTTCTTGCCATGATTTTTGAAGCTCCACTCAATAAGATCGTATCGTTTGTGAATTGCGAGTGATTGATTCGTTTTACACCCTGAGTTATTTTGATTCCTGGAATTGTTCCATTGGTACATTCCCATTCTAGTCTTTGATTGAGAGATTCTGCCATGATAATATACAGGAGAGGGGAAAGTGGGCAGCCCTATCTTAGTCCTCTGGAGACCCTAAAGAAGAGGGTTGGTCGTCCATTTAACAGAGGGGCGATCCAAGGGGATGCAATGCATGCCCCCGTCCAGGATAAAAACTCTTGATTTAACCCAAATTTCTACATTACTTGAAAATAAATTCATGTTCTACTCCATCAAACACATTTTCTATATCCAATTTAATTTCCATACCTGATTCCCCCGAGAATTGCTGGAGTGGATTGCTTCTTGCAATAGGATGAAGTTGTCCCATATTTTGATTCCTACAACAAAACCTCCTTGATTGGGAAGAATTAGAGATCTGAGAAAATGAGTTAGGCTATTAGCAATAATTTTGGCCATGATTTTATAATAGATATTACAAAGAGAGATAGGTCTAGATCTATCTAGGGTGTATGCTCCATGCTCTTTCGGGATGAGTGCTAACAAGGAGGATTTGGTGGATCCTCCCATTTTTTAAATATTTATGCACGTATCTTATCATTCTAATGTAATCTTGCTTGATTATGTGCCAACATTTTTTTATAGAAATGGAGGGTGAAACCATCTGGCCCCAGAGCTTTATCCTCATTGAATTGATTGATTTCTTTTAGGATTTCTATTTTTTCAATTTGTCGATTGAGTTTGAGGTTGTCTTCATCTGAAATTTTTCTTGGGATATGGCTAAGGAGAGAATCAGAGGGGACTTCCTTTGATCTTCTATCTAAAGTATAGAGCTTGAGGAAGTGACTGGAGGTTTTCTACTTAATTTGTTTGAAATCCTTTATGATTTCGCCTGTCGAAGTTTTGATTTTTGAGATTTGATTTGTCCAAATTTTGGCTTTTGATTGCCTTTGGAAGGAGGTATTTTGGTCACTTGCTTTCAACCATAGGCTTTTGGATTTTAATCTCCAGATGATCTCTTCTTCTTTAAGTGCTTGAATGTACTCTTTATGTATCTTTTGTTCAGACGTTATTTGGCTTTGTTGGACTTCTTTTGTCTCCATTTCACCTTGTATCTTTTCTAGATAAAGATTTTTTTCTTTAATATTGATCTAGATTGGGTTCAAAGAATTTTTTGCCCAGGATTTGAGAAGTCCTTTCACCAGATTCAACTTCTGCTCCCAGATGTAGACTAGGGATCCGATGATCCATTGGTTCCAAGCTTGCAAAATGGAGGAGAGAAAATTTGGATGATCTATCCAGAGGGGATTGAATTTGAAGGGGATAGGGCCCTAGTTTTTTTGTGATTCAAACTCTAAAGAGATAGGTCGATGATCTGATCCTTCCCATGGGAGGATCAAAGAAGAGGATTTTTCTGGATGAGGAAGAAAAGAGCTTCTTATTAATAACCGATCAAGCCTGGCCGCAATGTGACCTGGCCCTGCTCTTCTATTGTTCCATGTATACATACCTTTGGAGGGGGGAACATCAAAGAGGTCTAGATCTAAGATTAGATCGTCCATTTTTTCCCTAAATTGGTCACTCACTATGGATCCCCCCTGATTTTATTTTAATCATCTTGTGGTGTTGAAGTCCCCCACTATAATCAAATTTTGGGGGGGGATTGTCATTTTCCAAATCCTGAAGGGATCGCCAACACTCAACCTTTTCCAAGTAATTATTTCTCATATAGACATTGATAATTGAATATAGCATACCTGTATCTTTCTTAGTTAGAGACACCATCATCCATAACTAGGACTGAAGTTTCTCCTCTAGCTTGAAAATGTCTGCATTCCAAATTGTGTTGATTCCTCCCGAGGTGCCTCTGGAACTGATTTCTTTTCCTTCCCCTTTTTTCCAATTTTTTTTCATTTCTTGGAGGGTTTCTAGGTCCCTCATTTTTGTTTCCTGTATTAGAAGGATTGAAGGATTTTCTATTTTTATTAACTTTTGAACTTCTTTTTTATCCCTGCTCCCTAGTCCTCTACAGTTCCAGGAGACAACTTTCATCATTTATCAGAGGATTTTGGGCCCCGCCCTTTAGAGGGATGAGATGTGGCTCCCTTATGGTGGGATGAATTATGTTTTCCTAATTTACCCTATTTTCTTAGTGCTTCCTCTATAGTTTTTTGGATGCCTAATTCCTTCTCTCTGTCTGCAATCAGTTCTCTCTTGTTTCTGTGGGATTTTCTTCCTGGTTTTTTTATTGTAACTGGTTGGGTGATCTCTAGGTATGAATCACTATTAGAAGTTTCTTGTCTGTCTTCTTTTGAAAAAATAGGGATCTCTGGAGGGGGATTTGGAATAGATTTTGTTGTGGTTTCCCCACTTGTTACCGAGATTTCTTTTTCTTTTCCTTTTCTAATTTCCTCTTTTGTTTCTTCTTGTCTCTTTCTTCCATTTTCTTCCTGACGTTCCCTGAGGTATTCCATGCTATCTTCTGTTGGGAGTCTGACATACCTATTGTGACTTGATTCTCCTTTTTGAGGGGAGCTTTGGGTTCTTTCTCTTGAGCCTGTGGTTTTTTTGCCCTACCCTTATGTGGGGTTCATGGTTGTTTTCCTAGTAATTTTTTTACTTTTCGGATGTTTCCATTGGTCCTGTTTCGGATCTTGCTCCTGGGGTTCTTTAGCTTTTGGGTATATTTTTGCAAAATGACCATATTCGTGACAAGCTTTGCATTTGAATGGGATTTTCTCATAATCGACTTGTTGAACATAAGACCAATTATCCAGAGTGAACTGGATTACTTATGGGAGACCTTTTTCCAGATCCACTTCCACACAAAGTATGGCACAGGATTGAATCCCCTCTCGTGGTTCAACATGATCAATGTATTCCCCTAGTGACTTGCCTATGTTTCTTAGGGTCTCTTCATTCCAACAATGTAGAGGGAGGAACAACAACCTTACCCAGATAGGGACTACTGAAAGGATATCATTTTTTGGGCTGAAGTACAACGTCCATTTATTGAAGTACATTCCTCTTGCCCCCATGAAATAAGGTCCTCTTTGGAAAATCATATCCCTATCTTCTTCTTTTTCAAATAGAAATGCAAAGAAACCCTTACCAAAAAAGGTCGGAGATATTTCTCCCTGGACTAGTTTTCACCAGTTCAGTTCTAGCCAGTGATGCATGGATTTGGGGGAGGGCCAAAGCCCCGTGAACTTCCCTATCAATCCATTTTCTACCATTCTAAGAGCTAGCGAGTGAGCTGAAGAAGGGTGCACAACTGCCTTAGGGATCTATTCCTTTTTTTTTATGAATCTGGAGGGAATTGCCTTATGGGCCTTTGCATAGGAAGAGATCAAGGCCTGTAGATCCGAAGACAAAGAGCCTGGGGGATCCCCCTCCTCATAGGGGGCCATAATCGACCCACGTGAGGGTGCATGGTGCTGGGTCTGTGTGAAGTTGAAAACCACAGCCTCTAGAAACCCTAGCAGAGAAAATTATACTCAATTGTATATATCCCTTTTATCTTATTTATATAGACATGGAAAGAATGTAAAAAATGGTTTAAATGATTGGGATTTATGAGAGACTATGAGTTTATATAATAATCCTTAAATCATATGACTTTCATTAATTCCATCTAAAACATGATTCATAACATGTCTATCACAACCAATCATATACATAAGTTTTTTTAATATCTATGCTTACTCAAACCACAATCATAAACCAATATAACCACTTTTAGGTAAACCTTCATCCACTTAAAATCTCAACTGGAATAGGAGTGGGGGCATATACTAGTAATGAAAATACCAACATGCACATGTAATTGAAAGTTCACCAACCCGAGTCATTGCATGTTCAAACCAAGACTTTAATCCAAGTTGAAGAACTATAAGATAATACCCAAATATGAGTTCAATACGCTATGAGTCTTGACTCATAAATATAACCATATCTCATTCCATGCTTATCGAGAAAGACCACACATTAATAATGAGAAAGACAATGTGTATATTGAATCATTTTCAAGTTTACCATTGATTCTATATTATTGCATGCTCAACCAATATTTTTACCAAATAGGTATCGTGGGACAGAGAACAAAACAATACGATAATATTCTTCTTTTGAACTAGAGTTCCATACAACTATAACAAAGAGATGGAGAGTAAAATCCTGAACTGATGATCCAAAATATCCAACATCGACGCCATGATTATCACAAAGTGATTGTTATTTATTTTGTTTAAGTCTTCGACTCAAATCAAGGTGAAATAATTTCATAGCAATTACCATGTCAATGCGCAAACGATACCTCCACAAATTATCATGCCATAACAATTGAGTTGAAGGGATGATAGGCTGCATGCAAATTTAAATGACCCAGGTTTTAGCCCGTGGGATTCAACGTTGAGGAAGGGTTTTGTACCCATTACCCTTTCCCCTATGGATTCAAGGATTACACCAAGTATTAACTCATAAAAAGGCTGGATGTAACTAGTATTACTATAAAAGTCCATCACCCAATTCTGGTACTTGTCCCAAGTACAAAATCAACTTAAATGTCTCTTATTTGAAAAAAAAAATCAGAACATTAGCTTGAGTGACCCAAATAAATATAATTTTTGAACTTGTTCACTACATGCATAAGATGGGTTTGAATCGAAAAATGTCATGACGAGGTTGACCGAGTAAATGTAAAGAACAGAGACATGGATTAGGGGATGGCCTTAATGTCTAGCAATAAAATAATGGTAAAAATAGTTGAATGCCTCAACATATATACCAAGAAGGTGAGTGCTCCACTAGAAACCATAGTCCAAATCATAATAAACCAAATCCTATGGGAACAAGACTAATAAGAGCTGTGAATCTACTAAAACTTAGCAAAGCGAACTAGAAAACTCCAACAATATTTCACTTGGAAATACTTAGCACCAATTTATTTATTTTATTTTTTTTGAAATTGTTATTTTCTGTTACAACTAGGTTTCTTCACAGAAAAATTAAAATGCACAACATAAATAAATTTGAACAACAATGAAAAAGATAACAACGATCACATCACATAAGAGACAAATATTTTTGGGTAAAATAACCCCTAGGAAAACCCAATGTGAGAAAACCAATTCTTCAATTTGCATATTTTATTTTGCAACATAAAATATAGAGATCTCTTATAGAGAAAATCGATTTATCCAATAGCTGAGAGAAACCCCAACGTTTTTCCTCCTCAACAATTCGTATAACCCTCTCCCAATTCTTTGAACCAGATCGACCCAAAAAGGACTCTGTGTGAGCCTCTACGCAAATCGTACGACCTGCTACGTCACCCCTGCGTCAACCTGTATGAATCTCTCATATATGAAGTTTTGGACTCTAAGAATGTCCAGTAAGTAAGTCGATTTGTCTCCTCCGTTCTCTTTGCAAATCTCCTCTGACAAACCCTCAAGCGATCTCCTTCTTCAACTTGAAAATCACCCTCTCTCAATGAAAAAATACGCCCAACCACCAAGTCGATTTCATTTTATCTCAATGAGAAATCAACAACCCTATCTCCAAAGAGATCAAGGGTAGAGATCAACCCTCACTCTCTCAATGAGATGGATGGCCAAGATTAAAAGACAATCACTTAAATTATTTTCACTTTTTACTTTAGAAAAAGTGCTCATTAAGTCAACATTAAAATATAACACATTTAATGTACTTTCTCGAAAGTTAAACTTATTAAAGAGATTTAACCCATCAACTTGGCTAGTTGCATTGCCTCTCACCATGATAGGACACCACCACATGGAAGAATACCTTATGAGTTACCCTTCTCAACAAGAGCTAGGGAACTCATGCAATAAGCCTCCACCTAGTAAAAAAGAGAGTCAAAATACCCATTGGAAGTGCTAAAAAACCTCCACATGTGCAAACAAGATGAGCACTCCATCAAATGAGGTAATCCATGTCATAATACAGAAATATGTGTATCAAGAGCCATCGAACATGCTAGGGTGTTCACACAATAGAGGCTCAAACTACATCAACCATGCCAAAATAAACCCCAAATATACCTGAAACCATGTGAGAGGGATACATATGCTAGGAGCTCCATAAGAGAAGTAATATTAGTAATTCCAAGTTGTAAACCATAGGTAAGGAATGGCCAAAGTGTTAGGGTGATCCACCTAGGCATATTGTATCATTACAAGTTACAACTATGTAAAATGTGTCCTACCACCTAGTCATGTGATGACTAGCACAACATAAGAAAAGTGGAGCATGTAAAGTGCTATGTCCCCTAATGAAGATAATATGCCAAGTGGAGTAACCAAAACACTCAAATATATACAATCAAATAGCACTCAATAATACATCAATAATCAACAAACGGAAATCTTGATGTGCTCTAATGACAACAAATAATTCTTTGTGCAAGTAACCACTCTCCTCTAGACATTGTGCACCCACGGTTGGTCATGATCAGGGCAAGCCACAAGGAAAGTGCTAGGGAAAGGGTGTGCATCCATAATAATTCCCTTGTATATGTAAATACTCCATAAGTGTCATTTGTAAGTATCTATAATGTGTGCTGAGAATCACAAGGAGAAACCTCATGCAATGAGGGGTAACACCCATATTGAATATGCATGATGTACCATTTAGATTCAATGCACAAACACACAAACATCAGCATGATGGATAACCCCACCCACTCCACAAGGGCTATAGAATGCACTTGGGTTCTCTATAGGTGCATTAAGTCTATTCCGTTGATGTTGGAGTTTGGTTTAACATAACAACTTTCTCTAATCTCAAAATTTGTTTTTTTCCATTTAAGTTGAGATGGAAGCATTCCTAAAATGATTTTATGGAATAGGTTTTATTTTTTACCCATTCAGGTATATGTTTTCAACAGATTATATTAAACCAAATGCATTGGATTATGTGATTCCTCATAGTCAAACAACCTCTTGGATTTTAAAAAAAACTAACACAACAACAACAAATGGGGTTGAATTAATGACTCATAACCAACAAATGAAATGTGTGTGCATAATCATTTCTACCCACTCATGATATGCATTGGATTTTATATGCATTTCAACTATGGTTAAGGGTGGATTTCATCTCATTGTTACCATGAACTAAGATAGGGCCACTATGTTTAAGGCAGGATCAATTCAATAGTGACTTCTTTGCAACTTCATCATGTATCAAGTGTGGGTAGATCAATGGGTTTCACGATTGGTTAGGATTTAGTATAGAAATAAATTAGTGGAGGTTACCATGGCAAGCCCAAGTTCGATACCCAATGTTACTGCCCAAATTGTACATGCTGATGAAAGCCCTAATCCACAAGGTACAATGCGAGGGAAACCTCTAGGAAGGTCACCACTGTCACCGCAACAACCTATCCTCTGTTTCTTTAGGCCAAATCTCCTCTGGCTCAAGGGGGGAATTCCCTACTAGGATTACTAAGACCAATCAATGAAGCACAAGGTGACGCTGAGAGTAGCCATAGTAAAACAAGGTTTGGAGTTTTTAGGATATTTTATAATAAGTGATGGGAGGACATCAAGAGATCGGTGTCAAATCCAACTAGGGAAATGGAGTCAAGGTGAATCAAATGACAAATGAGGTTAGGAAGAAACACTCAAGGGAGATGGATTATTTTTCTAAAGGATTAGGGTTTGAGACTAGCACCATAGGGTTGAACTAATCCCTCACCCAATCAAGATCAACTCCTCAATGGATCAATCTTGAAGGCTTAGTAGAAGACTTGAAAAATTCCACCATTACTCTTCATGCACCAAAATAAAACCAATTAAGAAAAGCTTCAAGAGTTGAAAACATTCATCCACAAAGAAAGAACCCTTAACACCAAAGATGCTCCAAGAAAGATATATCGATTAAGCTTCAAAAGAGAGAGCTCCAAATTATCCAACCATGAGTGAAAATGAGGAAGTGCATCTCTTCCTTTTACAATAAAATAATAATATCTCATGCAATTCCTTAGATCTAGCCTAAGAAAAGTAAATTCATCTAACTAATTCTAAAACTATAATAAAATAAAAGAGGTCAAGCCACATGTACAATAAACAAGATGAAGAAACTCCTAAAAAGAGGTCCTCTCCTCCAAAAAAAGGTCAATGATGTCCCAGTATGCCATGTTGGCCTCCAAAGGCCTCCTTGACATGTGTAGATGGTCAACATCCTCTTCAAAACTATAGATCAGTCCTCCAAATGGTCATACAAACCCTCCAAAGGGGGTGGCTCCTCCAAACAACTCCATAAATTGTGCACATAATGCCTTGATACCTTCAAATAATGTCTCAAATGAATGCCCATGGTAATAACTTGGGTCAAGGGTCTCCATGGAGCATGGGAGTGACTTCCCAAGCTGAAAAAGAAGTCATAAAACCCTCCACATCCATATTGATGTCAAAGTAGATGGGATTGACCACTCAATCTAGGCTCATTAACCTTCACGCTGTGTCCTTTTAAACATGACCGAGTCATCATAAGTGTTCCAAGTGTTGGCCACATCATTTCTTCGACGTAAAAATATCTTAATTGACCCCCTCCACATCATCTCACAAAACCCACAGTGGTCATAAGGTGCCCCAAGATAGGTCGGGCTTCCTTTAGTGAAGGAAACACTTTTAAAAGGTGCCAAAGGAGGGCGACATTCTAGTATTGGACAAATGAAAAGTGTAGATGGGGTCCATGCGGAGGAAAACAATCTATTCAAGCCTCGAAGAGTGTGACCAATGCCTAAAAATCCGTGGCATGCCTCGAAAAATGTAAATATGCCCCAAAAAATCAAACTTTCATCAAATTGTCCTGCTCCTTAGAATTGCATGTGGATACCCCTACTAAGAGAATGGGTAACACTCGATACACTCTATTTCTAGTTTGACCTGAGAAAAACTAAAGGGACACACTATAGGACTCGATCCCATTCCAACCAAACATTCTAAAAAGAAAAAGAAATGTTGGTGTGTTTTGTATGCTTTCTATAGTATACGGTGTTCCTGGTAGTTTTGGAGGTATCGATACACACCATGACATCAAACCGGTGCCCAGTATGAATAGGGCGTGTAACATGGTAGTAAAGCATCCCATCGGCCAAGGTAGGTCATAGGTATATTCCTAGCTTATTCAATTTTCAACAGGTACTTGAGCAATCTACGAAGCCCTCACATAATGAGATTTATCGTGTTTCTCCAACATATCAACCCCAAGCCAATGCCAAATTTCCTAATGTTCTCATGCCTAGGCATTGCCTTAGTTTAACACAATTCGCAAATCACAAATCACAATCAATTTCACCCAAATAATTGTTATGGATGAGAAGACAGAGTTTATCTTGGGGCATTACTTTCAAAACAGTCTTGACTATTAGCATGAATATCTTTGATTTAATTGAACCAACTAGCTTATCATCAAAGGGTTGTATGAAGGAACTCGAGATTTTCACTATTTTATAGCAAAATATTTTTCCTTTAAGTCAATAATGACTATTAGCATGGATTTCTCTTATTTAATTGGATTAACTACCTTATCATCAAAGAGTTTCTTCGAGGAATTTGGTACTTATTTTATTGCAAAATCCTTTTGTGATCAAGTCTAGTTTCATAGTGTCTTGTCTCTTCAAAGAAACATATTTTTTTAGAAAATTACTTCATGAAACATGTGAAGAAGTCAAGGGCTGCACCACATGGACTTCCTTGCCAAAATCAATTGGAACTTGCACCTAACCTCATCCTTTTGAAATATCCCATTCGAGTGGGGTAGAATCATCTATTTTTATAACTATTTCCTTTTCATCCAAGTTTCATTAATTAAATCACTGAATCAGAGTGACTACAATGTGTCATTTATTTGCTTTTTTTTTACTTCAGATATTTTTTGTTTATTTCTTTACCACTTGCTACATAGACAAGGAAATTTGGTGTCATATCCAACAAGAGGAATTTCCATTTGTGGCCACGAGGAGATGTCATCTAAAAACAAATGGATTTGAAATCCATTTGTAACGACAAAATGGATTTCCATTTGTGGCCACTAGGTCAATATATACAAACTAATCATGATGGGTGTATTACACAAGTAGTTAATAATACTTCAACCCTAATCTTGTGGAACTTACTCAGTTGATTGTCATGATCATCTCAATTCCAATATAATTAAAAAAACATAATGTGCAAGCACAACCTTGCTAATAAATGTCTATAAGGAATGGACGGTAAATATTTATATTTTGGTTTGTCTGCTAGTACTGTATTTTTTTTATGCACATTCCACTTATCTTAAAGATTGTTAAGTTTGTTTAATTTTGAATTAAAAATTGTTAAGTTTGTTTAATTTTGAATTAGATATAAAATTTTAATTTTTTCATATGAAATCTGATGAGATTAAAATCACATTTAAACATCTTGAAAAAATTAATAATATTGTTAAAAATTTAAGTGAATAATAAAATAACGAAAAATATTAACTTTTACTTTAAAACTTTAATATTACCATTAATTACTAAAATGACAAAGTCTTCAAAACTAATACTCTATCTCTGTTTTGTCTTTAAAAAATCATTGACACAAACAGAAGATATTTTCCTACAAATCCATGCCCCTCTCCAGCACTTAGGTGGACCCAAAAACTTTCAAAAATGTACCCAAAACATCATTGGAAAGGGACGAAACGCCTTGGAAACAGTGTTACCCTCGGAAACAATGTTACCCATATAACACGATGTTTTCAGATTTGAAAACGTCATACATTGCATTGCATTGCATTGCATTGCAGCCGATCGTGTTTCCAATGCATTTCATACCATTTAGACATTTCCAAAGGTTTCAAGTCCTGGACGTGGCCAAACTAGGCATTTCATGCAATTACTTTTTTCCAAACTCATGATGGTTAAATTATTAGAATTTATATATTTATAATAATTATAGTATATAATAAACATAAATTGAATTAAATTGTAACTCAATTAATCAAAGTTTTGTGAATAACTCTCAAAATAAGTTATGAATACATGATGGTTAAATTATTAGAAGTTATATTTTTATAATTATTATATTAAAATAATAAACATAAATTGGATTAAATTGAATCTCAATTAATCAAAGTTTTGTGAATAACTCTCAAACTTTAATAAGTTATGAATACAAATTAACGGGTACTGTTAAAGAAAAATGCAACGATTACCTAAGTAGCATGCCTAATGAAACTTAGATTAACTATATAAATATTTGTTATGTTATTCCTCATAGTAATTTCTGCCTTCATTCAACAGGAAGCATACGAGTTCACTTCTATATAGCACAGCACAGAAGGACATGCATTGAGTAGATTCTATAAGTAGTTGAATTATTATGTTACAGAAATAATAAAAATGAATATACATCCAGCACAGGAACACATCGTTTATAAGAGAAATCGACAGCCAAGTTCTTGTCCTAATATTTTTAAAAATTCAATTTGTATTGGGTATAAGATATTTTAGGAATATGTCTTATTTTGCAGAACTTGTTCTCATAGTTGTACTGGTGTGTTTTTAGTATTGTACATTGGTAACAATATCAGTTTGTTGCTTGAGCTTAAAATTTTGAAACGTCCCAAGTGCCTGGGCTCTAAGCCCGAACTCTTGAAGTAAATTTGAATCATAAATCTCGACGAGTAATTGAGACCGTCGATCTCTTCCCTTGTTCGGAGGTTCGCGAGTTCGAAGGATTAAGTGGTAAGAAAGGAATATCACCCGAAGGCCCGAAGTCCCGAAGTAACTGTGGACTGTTGATGTCAAATCAACAAGGACCGTAGATCTATGAAATAATTATGTTATTTGGCCATTCGACTATTCGAAGGAATTGAGACCTTCACGCGTCGAAATGCCCGAAGCCCGAAGACCTAGAGCGCCTGGTTTTCAGCCCCCAGTCACATGAGAAGTTGAACTTCAAGTTATTTTTGGCTCTCAAGTAAACTCATAAATCCCAATTCCACCATTAGAGGGGCTACAGTTGCTAAAGAACAGAGCTCATAGCTCTGACTCCGTAGATCTCGTGCTCGGATAGTCAGATCTAGCCAGATCGAAGCAAAAGAAGTTGTCTACCCCATGTTTTTCGACCTGAAGTCACATAGAGGATTTTGACCTGGTTTTATGCATAGGAAACAAGTAAGCACAAAAATCTCCAACACATTTTTTTTTGTTGTTCAAATTTTTTCAAGATAGCCACCTCTAGCAATTTAGGATCAACACATGGACCGATTCTTCTTGGAAAGAACTATGAATTTTGGTCTCTTAGAATGAGATCCTTCTTACAAGCACAAGAGTGCTGGGATCCAGTGGATCTTGTCTACATGGAACCAGATCCAGTGGACCTTGCTGCCATGACCAATCAACAAAGAATTGCTCAAGCAACGGAGAGAAACAAAGAGAATAAGGAAAAATTTTGGATTCAAAACTTAGTGGATGACTCAATTGTCTCAAAAATCACAGGCGTTGTTACTTCAAAACAGGCTTGGGACATCCTTAAATCAACTTACCAAGGAAATGACAGGGTCAAAACAGTCAAGTTGTAGACCTTGAGGACGCATTTTGAGACTTTAAAAATAACAGAGTCTGAAAACATTGATCGGTTTATTACCAGAGTCATGGGAATTGTAAACCAAATCAGATTGACTGGTGAAACCATCCCTGATCAAAGAATTGTTGAGAAAGTCCTCAGAAGTCTACCAAAGAAATTAAAAATGGTTGTTACAGCTATCCTTGAATCCAAGGATCTGTCAAATGTTTCAACAGATGAATTAATGGGCTCTCTTTTGACACATGAGACCAGACTACATCTCGAAGATGAGTCAATAGCCAACGCCTTCAAGACTCAATTCTCCTTCAGCAGAGGGAGAGGAAGAGGCAGAGGTCACCAAGGAAGAGGGAGAATTCCAAGTAACCATCACTCAAGTGAAGGTCATAGACAACAGAACCAGAATAAGAATTTCCAAGGTCACAGACAACAGAACCAGAATCAAAATTTCCATCCTCAAAGAGACAGAGGTAGAAGATCAAATGACAAATCAATCATACAATGTTATTACTGCAAAAAGTATGGGTACTATGGATCTGAATGACGAAAGAAGCAAACAAATCAACTTTCAGGCAGAGCACATGTCTCAAATCTATTTTGGGTTGAAGCAGTAGCATGCTTAGTTTATCTCCTGAATAGATCTCCAACCACTAGTCTCAAGATGAAGGTCCCTCAAGAAGTATGGAGTGGGACAAAACTAAATGTTTCTCATCTCAGGACATTTGGATGCATAACATTCACTCACATACCTTTCAAATTGAGGAAGAAACTTGATGATAGAAGTGAGAAATGCATTTTCGTTGGCTACAATGAGACATCCAAAGCCTGCAGACTCTACAAACCGATTTCAAAGACACTAATTCTCAGCAAAGATGTCAAATTTCTTGAAAATTAGTTTTGGAGTGAGTCTGAAAATCGTCCTATGGATTGTCAAAATCCATTACTGTCACTTCCCGAAAACACAGAAAATTCAGGACAACAAACACATTAGCCTGCCCTTCCAAGATTGCAGGTACAAGGATAGCCTGATAGTCCTCAGGACAACTCTACTTCAAACAGAAACTCATCCTATGAACTTCAAAATCAGAGAACTCGAAGCTTGAGAGAAATCCATCAATAGTTGGATGATATTGATCAACACAATCTTTTTGCATTAATGCCATGTCAACCTACATCTTTTAAAGAGGCAGCTAAAGAGCCACATTGGGTTCAAGCCATGAACCAAGAGATTGACTCCATTGAGAAGAAGAAGACATGGGATCTTGTTGATTTGCCCAGACACAATAAAAGTATTGGTGTCAAGTGGGTTTACAAATCTAAACTCAATGAAAAGGGGTACATTGAAAAACACAAGGCAAGACTTGTTTCCAAAGGATTCTCACAACAACCATGTATTGATTATGGTGAAACTTTTTCTCTAGTATCAAGGTTGGACACTATAAGGACTCTCTTAGCCATAGCAGCTCAACACAAATGGCAAGTATACCAGATGGATGTCAAGTCAGCTTTCCTGAATGGTGTCTTAGAAGAAGAGGTCTATGTGGATCAACCACCTGGATTTGAAGTCAAAGAGTAGCCAACCAAAGTGTATCGGTTGAAGAAAGTCTTGTATGGTTTAAAACAAGCTCTAAGAGATTGGTATAGTAGAATTGACACTTACCTGATCAAGAGTGGTTTCAGCAGAAGCCAAAATGAGCCAACTCTATACACCAAAACTGATCAGCACGGTAAAATTCAGGTTGTATGTTTATATGTTGATGACATGATATATATTGGAAATATTGAGTTAACCAGTTTTAAACATGCCATG